>UESW01001770.1:160360-248982 GCA_900491605.1 Calamus simplicifolius | reverse complement strand
CCATGAAATTGCACCTCCTGCAAATGTAACCAAGTAACCGGATGTGGACTTCCTGGAGTCAACATCTCCTGCCATATCTGCATCTGTATATGTCTGTAACACAGGTTCTCCCTGTCCATAACAAAGACTCAAGCTAGTTGTACCTCTCAAGTACCTCATGATCCACTTGACTGCTGCCCAATGCTCCTTTCCTGGATTCGCTAGGAACCTGCTCACTAAGCCAACTGCATATGCTAAGTCTGGTCGGGTACAGACCATAGCATACATAAGACTACCCACGGCTGAGGCATAAGGGACTCTCTTCATCTCCTGCTTCTCTTCCTCTGAGGCTGGGCTCTGCTCTGAACTCAGCTTGAAGTGTCCAGCTAGTGGACATGCCACTGACTTGGCATTGCTCATGCTGAATCTCTGAAGCACCTTCTCTATGTATTTCTTCTGGGACAACCATAACCTGCATGCTTGTCTATCCCTGAATACATGCATCCCCAATATTTGTTTCACTGGCCCCATATCCTTCATATCAAAAGCTTCCCTAACTCCTTCTTCAGTGTGGCAATCTTGCTGGAGTCCTGCCCAACAATCAACATATCATCCACATATAAGAGAAGGATGATAAAATCACCTCCAGGGAACCTTCTAATGAAGACACAATGATCTGTGGTTGTTCTTTTATAACCAACCTGTACCATGAAAGCCTCAAACTTTCTGTACCACTGCCGGGGCGCCTGCTTGAGACCATACAGACTCTTTCTGAGTCTGCACACCATGTGCTCCTTGCCTTTCACCTTGAAACCTTCAGGCTGCTCCATATAGACCTCTTCCTCTAAGTCACCGTGCAAGAATGCTGTCTTCACGTCCAACTGCTCTACCTCCATGTTCATGCTAGCTGCCAATCCTAACACCGTCCTGATTGAGGTCATCTTCACTACTGGAGAAAATATCTCATCGAAATCAACTCCCTTCTTTTGTGCAAAGCCCTTCACAACTAGTCGTGCTTTATATCTAGGCTGTGAGCTTTTCTCTTCTGCCTTTACCTTGTAGACCCACTTGTTTCTGAGTACCTTTCTCCCCTTGGGCCTAGCTACCAAGTCATATGTATGATTATGCAGAAGAGAGTCCATCTCCTCCTGCATAGCTCTCTGCCACTGCTCCCGCTGCTCACTGACATGGGCCGCCTCATATGACTCTGGCTCATCTGCATCTGTCAACATGATATATTCATGCACTGAATACCGACTAGATGGTTGCCTTGCTCTCGTGGATCTCCTCACCTCTGTCGGTAGCTCCTCCTCAGGGATCTGAATCTCCTGATCTGTATCCTCAATAGGTGTAGGCTGCTGCTCATCTGCACCTGTACTGGCTGTTTCTCTGGCTCATCTACATGAACTGCTGGAGGACTGACAGGCTCTATATCTACTGGGCCATACATATCTGACTCAGACTGATGCTCTGCCCTCTTGATGTCTTCTATGGTTTGACCCTCATAGAATATGACATCTCTGCTCCTGACTACCTTCCTATCAACTGGGTCCCACAGCTTATAGCCAAACTGCTCATCACCAAACCCCAGAAAGATACATTGTCTTGTCTTGTCATCTAACTTTGTCCTCTCATCCTTAGGCACATGCACAAATGCCCTGCAGCCAAAAATCCTTAGATAATCATATCTGACATTCTTGCCTGTCCACACCTTCTCTGGCACCTCTCCATCTAGAGCTGATGAGGGAGATCTATTTATCAAATAACATGCTGTCTGGACTGCCTCCCCCCAAAAGCTCTTGGGCAACTTGGACTGGGAGAGCATGCACCTGACTCTCTCCACTATTGTCCTGTTCATTCTCTCAGCTATTCCATTCTCCTGTGGAGTCTTTGGCACTGTTTGCTCATGTCTGATGCCTTGTGCTCTGCAGTACTGGTGAAAGACTCCTATGTACTCTCCCCATTGTCTGTACGAATGCATCTCAACTTCTTTCCTGTCTGCCTCTCCACAAGCCTGTGAAAAAACTCAAAAACTGCTGCCACCTGGTCCTTGGACTTTAAAACAAAAACCCACACCTTTCTGGAAGCATCATCTATAAATGTGACGAAATATGAGGCTCCTCCTAAGGTCTTCTCCCTCATGGGTCCGCACACATCTGAGTACACTTGCTCCAAAAGGCCAGTCTTCTTCTTGGAGCTACTCTGAAATGTCACCCTGTGCTGCTTACCCACCACACAGTGGGTACAATCACTGAGAACTCTGTCCTGTATCTCTGGTAAGACCCCTGCCCTGACGAGAGTTTGCAATCCCTTCCCGCCAATATGGCCTAATCTCTTGTGCCACAAATCTGCAGTATCATGCTCTGCTGCGCATACCTCTCCCCTAACCAAACTGGACTGCAACTTGTATAATGTGCATGATCTCTGTCCTTTGGTAATCACCATAGCACCTTTGATTAACTTCCATTGATCTCCCCCAAACTGGCTAACATATCCCTCTTCATCTAGCTTGCCTGCTGAGATGAGATTCATCCTGAGATCTGGAACATGTCTGACCTCTTTGAGTATCAATCTGCTGCCTTCACGGGTCTGGACCACTACTTCTCCTATCCCACATATTTTGGAAACACCATTGTTTCCCATTCGGATCACACCAAGATCACCTATCCTGTAGGATGTGAAGAACTCTCTCCTGGGTGTGGCATGATAAGAAGCTCCAGTATCCACCACCCAATCAACCTGATTTGATGTGGTGGCTAAGCACTGATCAACACATTCTGTAAATAGAATGATGTCTTCTCCTGAGGCAACTACTGCTACCTCTCTATCTTTCTTATCTTCTGCCTTACCGCCTTCATTGTTCTTCTTCTTTAGCAGTCTACATTCACTTTTGTAGTGTCCTTTCTTATGACAATGGTAGCATTCGATTTCCTTCCTTGGTCTGGATTTGCTTCTGCCTCTGTTGTTTTCTTTTCTAGTAAACTGTCTCCCTCTGCCCTCTGTGACAAGTACATCTGTCTGTGTTTGAGACTCTCCAGTTCCCTTCCTTCTTTCCTCCTCATTGAGCAAGCTGCTAGTAGCCTGACTCATGGTGATAACTCCATCAGGGGCGGAGTTACTCAATGACACCATCAGTGTCTCCCAACTATCAGGTAGAGAACTCAACAACAGGAGTGCCTGAAGTTCATCTTCCATAAGCATCTTCATTGTGGCCAGCTGGTTCACAATGCTCTTCATCTCATTTAGGTGCTCTGCAATTGATTTTCCCGGCTTGTACTTCAGATTTACAAGCTTTCTGATTAAGTATGCTTTGTTTCCGGCAGTTTTCCTCTCATACAACCCTTCTAACTTCTTCCATAGTTCATAGGCTGAGGTTTCATTTGAAATATGATGGAATACTGTGTCATCCACCCATTGCCTGATGACACTGATTGCTTTTCTATCCATAGTAGCCCAATCTTCATCATCATATTTTTCTGGCTTCTCTCCCATCTTCTCAATCGGCTTGGCTAAATCTTTGCAATACAAGAGATCCATCATCTTTGGTTTCCAAATCAACCAATTACTGCCATTGAGACTAATCATCCTGCTAGTATTAGTGGTAGAATCCATATGTGGCACGCTCAAATAATTTGTTCTGGGCTTGTAACCAGGCTCTGATACCACAATTTGTTGGGAATACACCCTCAATCACCCTCAGAACAAATATGCGGAACGTGTTTTAATAAAAAACTATGCATGCACAATCACAGAAAAATATACCGATCTACCACAATCACAGAATATGCGGAATAAAAATAAACACCACACAAAAAACCAAATTTACGTGGAAAACCCCTCCAATGTGAAAGGGAAAAACCACGGGGCAAATTTCGAGAGCACTTCACTAATCTTAATAAAAGATTACAACTTTTCTCCTAATTTCTTTTTGCCCAAAAATCAGGAAACACTTCGAACTTAAAATAATAGTTGATGTGGGTACAAGAAGGATCTCACCAACGTGTGGTTGCTCTTCCGTGCCCCCAAATCTGCTCTCAGACTCGTCCGTATCGACCTCCTGAGGTTGCACAGGATTTCTCCCAAACCTGGGCTTCTCTGGATCTCTCTCAGGCCGCACACAGCTCTCCCCCCAATCTGGGATTTTTCTTCTCTCGTATCTGCCACATACGGATCTCTCTCCCCCTACTTTATTTCCGGGTTTCTTTTCCCTTTTTTTGAAAATAGCTCCGTAACAAACTGTGATGCAGTTTGTTATCATGGGCCGGTTCCCTCCCCACGTGGAGGGAGCACCCAACACATCAAGAACCAACGATTATCAACTACAAGGGGGCAGCAAAAATGGAAGTCACCATTTGCCAAGAGAATCATGGAAATAACTTCTTATCTTCTTGTTTACTCGTGGGGAGGTTAGATAGCATTGCTGATCATACTGAAAGAATCATCAGACTCCTAGATTTAGATGATGAAGGGAAAAAAATATGAGAGCTCGGTGAGATCAGAGGTGAGCTCATTCTTAACTGAGTCCATGGTGTTTGATGGAGAAAAAGAAGGAAAAAAAGGTGATGAAACTGCTGTTAATGTTGAGCAATGCTATTGAACCCAGTGATGATGATAATGTTTAAAGGACTAAAGAAATATGGTATTTATGTTCCTCCAATGGTCAAGAATTGGAGGACTAGAAAAACTACACTCAACTCAACTCATCTAAGCCTTTTTCCAACTACATGGGGTCGGCTACATGAATCTGCTTCCTCCACTCTGCTTTATTCAGGATCAAGTCGATATTTAAGAAGCATCCGAAGGCAGATGCAACGTTTCTCTTAACAAAGACATCCTATCAATTCGTATAATTTAATTTACCAGATTCATGTTTTAAGAGTTCTGTAAATTAATTTTGTAAGCATTTGTTTTGACAAACTACACTCCCTCAGCTTAATTACAATGATTGAAAGGTAGGTGTCTGTTTTGATCTAAAGACTTAGATTTGCATGTCTGATTATTTTGATGTGAAGATGATGACATTAACAAATGGGAGAGGTTTTGTGTATCATTAAGGTCCAGGCTTCAAGAAGCAAGGTTTTGATAACAATTAAATCATAAAAGTTTGCTGAGATGATGGGCACAATGAAGGCACTCTTTTCAGAGGGTTTAGCACATAATGCCTATTGGGAATTTTTTTTAATAAACATGCAGTTGATTTTCAGAACTCTGAAGAACATAATAAGTTGAAGCTATCGGCAAGAGGATTGCTGATAAACTGATGTTGGTTAGAATTGGCCAATATTCTAGGAATATAACTAGAAATTGTTTCCAAAGCATTCACATAGAGAGGTTCAAACTTATCTATTAATCTTTTAAGGTGAAATCTATTAAAAATTGATATGTTGGTGCCTATGCTACAGGAAGATATATGCATAAATCAATCTCATTGGTCTGCTCTACAGAGTACTTTGATATTTTAAGGGAGCTCTTGGTCTCCTTTTCTTTTGTTTATTAAATATTTTGAGATGGTTGAGATTTAAAATAATGCTAATTAGGTTACCAATTCTTTATATCTCAAATTGACCCTATTCATTATTATTATTTTTTTGGCGGTCATTGTTTGGAGCTTTTCCAAGCAAACAATTATATTTAGGATGACTTTGTTATTCAAAAATACCATTTGCAAAAATGCAAAATGGATTAAAAATTTTGTATTTTATGTTATTTGATAATAAAATTAATTTTAGTCATATCAATCTAATATGTTAATATGACTATGATAAATTTAACCATTCAAAATTGTAATAATAAAATGATGAATTGTTATGTCATGTTTCATTATAAATATATAGGATAATATAAAAAGAAAATCTTGTCACCCATAGAAAAACCTGGCATATCAATGAATTGATAGTATAAAAGTTTAAAAGGTATTGGGTCATAATTATCGTTGAAGGGCTCATCTACATAAGAACTATCATGAAAGGCTATGACTAAAGATTTGGATTTGCCTGAATGAATTATCATAAAATATTAACATATTAATGGGTAAGACTTTTAATACATGTTAGTCATGCAAAGATTCAATCAATCTATACTCTGTGTATGATGTATAAAATTCTAAAATAAGGACCTGATTCAAGATAATTCTACTATAACTCCTTCAAATGGATATAATCAATACTAAGTAAAGTTAAATTCTACTAAACATCTTGCCCATTGTACAATATAAATTGCCTAGAATTTCTTCTTTACGATTTTTGTTAGCTTTAAAATTTTAAACCTATTGTGAGATTTATTTTTTTCTTTTCAAAAGGTTTAATTTTTAGAACTCTAATTAATTAATACTGCTTTGGATATTTACATACAAAGTAAGGATGAAAATTTTAACCTATAATGTGAGAAGCCACTTTATAATGCTTAATTATGGATATGATTTCTTCCCTTTTGTAGGGATGGGGATGAAGACAGACTATTTTTGTTCCTACTAGCGAAATGAGGCAAGGATAGGAATAAGTATATTCTTGATCCGTTCTTACCCAGTTAGCCTCATATAGTATTTTTATCTATTTTTATTTATAAAATTATTCTTATAACTTTTACTAAAAAATTATATGTATTATTAAGAAAGGGATGGAGAAGGATAAGGATAGGAGGAGGATGGAGCAGCGATGAAGATTTATCAATTTTCATGGAACAAGAATAAAGATGGAAAAAAAATTTACAAAGATAAAGCGGGAATCAAAATTATTCTTTTTAGCGAGGATGGAGATAAAGGTTCTCAATCGCATCCCATCTCATTACCATCCTTAATGCAGATAAAACTTAGATTTTTGAAAGTCAAAAGTTTGAGCATCGTAGGTTTTACACTAATGACCACATGCATAAATGTGCCTGCTCACTTGACTTCGTAGATTGTGCGTACGATGAAATAAGGTGAGATGTAGTGTATGCAAGTGTCATGACATGGCATGAATGCAAACACGACTAGCTTTTCTTACCACACGCCCAACCAAATCATTTATTGAATATGTAATGCAGTTATTATAGTTTCAAAGATTTTGTTTTGTGTCCTTGATTATAGGATTTCAATTTGAATTTACATTTAAATTTAAATTTAAATTCAAGTCAATTCATGAACTTTTGTGTATGTACGGTTGGGCTTTTACGGGGCTCATGAGGACCTTTATTAAAATAAACTATTGATATTACTATGCTCTTTTAGCATCAATAATCCAATTTGAAGGTTAATTCTCATTACTTTGCAGCATGCGATATTATAAGAAGAAAAGATTGTAATACCTCAAGAATAATTTCACATTGAATAGAAAATAAATGTATTATGTATTTATAACTCAAATTTATCTTCTATTAATTAATTTTTATTTGAGTTTTTAGGCCACACGGTTTCAATTAGTCACTAAGGATGTTCAAAATGAAAAACCTTAAAAGAAGGCGAAGCTTGTGATGGATTCCTAATTAGAGATTAGCATAGTCTCTTTCTTTATGCTGGATCTATAAAGTATTTTACTCAATGGGCATCACTTGGATTCATGGATGCTCCATGACCACTGGACGATCCGACCATCCTTTGCTCCTTGACACAAAGCACAAGTAGACACTATAATGAAGAATCTCTTTCTCTTAATCTCATCGCTTTAGAGTTCAAAGCATGTATGATTGCTGATTTTATGGATGCTCAATTTGTAAGATCGCTTTAGTAATTTTTCTAATCACCAATTAAAAAAAAAGACACCCAATATTACTCGTGCCATGAAAATTTTATTCTTTGACTTTAAATTGTGCTTTGTTATGGCTTCATTCTCGATCTTAAGATCAAGTATCTGAACTGAGCTTGGCAAAGATTTTGTTTTAAAAACAAAGTTTAGACTATAGCATTAGGCATGTTCGGTAATGGGCCAATATTGGCCTTGAATACCCAAATGGGCCTTGAAAACCCATAACCTCCCTATATGTGTGAATGAGAAATTGTGAGGATATTTAGTCCTACATTGAAAAAATTAAGAAAGGAAGGTTCACTTATATAAAAATCTTTTCCTTGAAGCTTAAGTTCCTTAGGCTCACCATAAGTGAAGAGCTCGAGGGTGATGCGTAGCACCGCGCCTGCATATGCGAAGGGCGCTTTGTAGGCGCACATGTGCATCATCTTAAGGGGCTTTAAATTTTTTCTAGATCATAAGGATTGACGGTGGAAATTGATTGGATTAAGATGAGGGGCTGAGATCAAACAATAGACCGATGTGATTGATCAAAGCAGAGTTGATCGGCTAATCATGGCTTGGATTGATCGCAGCCGTTGAAGAAAAGATCATTGAACTATTGACCATCGGTTGACCGATCAATAGTTGACCGCCAGCGGGCCGTTGGAGATAAGACACTATTCTGATCTTGAAATGGTGTATCAAGGCCTTGCAACCACCTATCAGATCCAATCTTGAAATGGTGTATCAAGGCCTTGCAACCACCTATCAAATCATGTGATCATCAAATCACGATGATGAAACGATATATCAGGATGTGGATTGGCTTATCTGATCGATTGATCATCATATCATGATGTGAAAAGATGTATCAAGGGCTGGTAGTTGATCAAATCCGATCAATTCAATTCAAATCAATTAAACCCGTAAGGATGCCTTCAAAAGACACCTAAAGGCTATAAATAGGCCTTAGACCTTTGCATTTCATTTAATCCAATCAATCCCAAATTTATTTTCTCTCTTAGGCATTTGCATACTCTCCTAAGGGAAGTATAGCTATAGTTCATAGAAAAAGAGAGAAGTATTCTTGGTTCAAATTTTTTGATGAATTATAGTGCTGCATTCATCAAAAGAAGACTGTTGTATCCTAAAAGACAATCATCATACAAGTCGTAAGCACCTTTGCGGGATAAAATTATCTTAAGGACATAGAGTGTAACTCTAGACTCAGTCTTATCAATTAGTTAGCCACAATCTCGCCAATAATCTTAAGACAATTTTGAATCACGAAAGTGCTGCTGCAAATGGCTGCAATGACTACACCCGTTCAAGTTGAGAAACCAGAGAAGTTCTTCAGAACCGACTTCAAGAGATGGAAATAAAAGATACTATTCTATCTCATAACTCTGAATCTGGTCAGTGTACTGAATAAAGATCTACCAGTCCTGAAGAAAGGAGAGATCGATAAGCAAGTGATTGCTGCGGTGGAAGCATGAAAGCATTCAGACTTCTTTTGCAAGAACTACATCCTCAATGGTCTGGATAATACTTTGTACAATGTGTACAACAGTATTGTTACTGTCAAGGAGTTATGGGCATCCTTGTACAAAAAGTATAGGATAGAGGATGCAGGACATAAGAAGTTTATGGTCGGAAGGTTTTTAGACTACAAAATGGTCAATCATAAAATGGTTATGGAGCAAGTCCAAGAACTTTAGATCATCTTGCATGAGATGCATGCAGAGAGAATGCCTCTTAGTGAGTCATTCCAGGTAGCTACCATCATAGAGAAGCTACTGCCATTATGTAAGGACTTCAAGAACTATCTGAAGCATAAGCGAAAGGAGATGGGACTTGAAGATCTAATTGTCCGCCTGAGAATTGATGAAGACAATAAGAGCCATGATAAGAAGACAGGAGGATAACCTAATAAGCCTAAGGCCAACCTCATAGAAGGAAAGAAGAAACACAAGTTTTCTGATGAAGGCTTTAAACAGAAGAAAGGCAATCCAAAGAAATTTAAGTTCAAGAAAAAGTACTTTATCTGTGGAAAGCAAGGTCACAAATCCAAGGACTGTCATTTCAAAAGAAAAAGAAAAAAGTCAACATTACTGAAACCCTATCCCAAGAAGTATCCGAGATGATGTTGTCAGCTATTGTATTTGAAGCAAAATGGTTGACAAAGCTAATGAGTGGTACATCGATATTGGAGCTTCCAGACATATCTTCTCTGATAAGAGTATGTTCTCATCATATACTCTTATCAATGGTAGAAATCTGGTTATGAAAAATTCTGCTACATCAAAGATAGAAGGACTTGGCCATATAGTACTCAAGATGACATCTGGAAAGAAACTTCTACTACATGATGTATTTCATGTTCTAGATATTCGAAAGAATTTTGTTGGCCCAGATGGCAACCCAAGAGGGGGGGGTGAATTGGGTTCTTAAAAATTTAAGTCTTTTTAACTTTAGTTGATTAGTTAGCAAGATGTGCAAGTGAGAGGCTAACTTAAATCAATACACAAGCAATTAAAGAGAGATAGAGATAGAGAAAATAAGGCACGGCAAACACAAGATAATTTTATAGTGGTTCGGTGCAATCAACACCTACGTCCACTCCCAAGATTCACTTGGGTCCACACTATAATCTCTCTAGATTACAGCCGAGTTGTTTTCCAAGCTCACAACTCAAACTTGTTGTTTTACCGGGTGCACAACGAACCCAGCTGGTTTTACTCGGGCTTACCAGCACAAAACCCTACACGTTGTTTTTCACGGGCTCACAACTAACCCAACACAAGCACTCCGGCTTGCAACGAGGTATATCAACCTCCACTGATTCAATCCACTGATTGAATCAGCAAACAATCAGAATAAAGTGTTTGGATAATGAAATGCTCCCTTGAGCAAATATACAAATGAAGTATAAAATAAAGAGTTAGAAAAGCCTGATAGTTTTGCAGATGGTAGTGGCTTTGGCTTTCTTCCTTCTTCTCTTTAACTCCTCTTGAAGTGTTGAATCAGGCCTCAGCAAGATTCTTGACCGTTGAAGACTTTGGAGTTGAGATGAAGCTTTTTCCTCTTTTGAAAATCCTTCGATTTGATCTTTGAAACGCTCTTGGATTTTCTTTTGACTTTTGTGGATTGAAGATCTGGAGCAGACGAAACTTCTCTTTGATTTCACTCCTTTTGAATCACTCTCTTTTGAGCTAAAATATTTTTTCAAGAATGCTCTGTTTTTCCCTCTTTTTGAATGATATTCTTTTCTCTCTTTTTGATTTTCTCTTCATGCTTTGATTTGAAAAGAGCTCCTCTATTTATAGATTCTGCAAAAATATATCCGTTAGAGACAAAGAAAAATAGCCGTTATTTGAAAATCTTACCGTTGGGGCTGATGTGTCATCGTTAAAAATCGCGCCCAGATTTCGCGGAGTCGACTCGAGCTTTGTGGGAGTCGGCTCGAAGTCGATTACTAAAAATAGAAACATTTTAAACATTGAAGGGTCGACTCGCGAAAAACCAAAGTGTCGGCTCGCGAAAGTTGGGAGTCGACTCGAGGAAAATGGGGAGTCGACTCGAGAAGTGCTCAAAAAACATGGTTTCTGTTGTTTGAGCGGAGTCGGCTCGCACAGACAGGAGTCGGCTCGCAAAGAGTCAGGGGTCGACTCTTGAAAACCAAGGGTCGACTCGAGAAAATCAGAAAACTCTGTGCTTACAGGAGTCGACTCGGAAACCCTTGAGTCGGCTCGGGAGCGATACAAAATCAGAAAAATGTTCTGATAGACTTTAAAACTTGTCCCAAATTAATTTAAATATCAATGTGACTTGAATACATTAAATATGACATTAAGCATGGATTCAAGACATGTTTCAAGAATTCATAGATTGAATATAATGTGTAAAAATTCCTTTTTGAAATCTTTTAAGCATAGAGCTTGAAACTCCTTTTTCTAATAGATTCAAAGCTCATTAAATATAACCATTGATAGTCCATTCCTTTCAATTTGAATAAGCTCAAGGTTTTTGATAAATAAACACATTGTATTCTTTAAGGTACTCATGGCTTTTGGAAATCATCAAAATCAATAAAGTTGGGGCAATTATGTTTCAATAATTTCTCAACAATCTTCCCCTTTTTGATGATGACAAAAACATTGAGTATATGCATTATAAAATTGAAAAAATTTGTGATTCCAAAATCAACTATTGTGTTCATGGAAAGGCTCCCCCTCAATGAGGTAGCTCCCCCTATGAACCTTAATTTTATAAATCATTCAAAATTTTTCAAATTCAGAAACTTAAGCATTTTCTTTATGAAATTCAATTTATCTCTTCCCCTTATGCTCTCCCTCTTTCAAAATTAAACTTTGATTGAATTGAAGGCATATACGATTGAATAAACTCTCTCCCCCTTTTTTGTAATCAACAAAAAGGTTAGGAAGTTCAATATCAATAACATTCTTTATCTTTTTCTATTTAACTTATCAATTGAGGATAATCATTCAAAGTATTCAAGGATACTTACAATTGAAATAGACATAAGTAATGCATCAAACTTTCTCATTACTTCAAAATGAAATACATGAAAATGTAAACTTGCTCATTGCATTGAAAGTAAACTTGATTACATCAAAAGAGATTACATGAAAACTTAAAAGTTTCTTCTAGTAATTCTATTCAAGTGATCAACAATCTGCTTCATTCCTTCACATTGAAGTCTAACATAATCTTTGAGCTTATTATCAACAAAAGTACAAGCAGATGTAATTTTATCCTGAAGCTCGGCGTTGCATGGGAATAGGTCTCTGAGTCACCGCAGATATCCTTAAGTTCTCCAAAGATATTCTTTAAGTCTTCACTTAAGGAGCTGGTAGATGAACTGAGAGTAGACTCAATCGATGCAACCCGATCACTAAGTGAATATAAGGCTTCTTTTAAATTCATAAACTTTTCATTAAATTCTTCTTTCAGTCTATTTTCATGCTCACTTATCTCAGATTTGAATAATGATCTAAGCTGATCTAACTGTATATCAGAAAAGCTACCAGATGATAATGTAGAAGACTGAGCAGGAGCAACAGCAGGAGCAGGGTAGAATCAGGAGCAGGAGCTGGAACAGACTCTGGAACAGACGAGCACTGAGGAGGCTCAGGTGATGAATGTCTCATAGAAGGTCTGGGGGCCTCAGCATCTATATCTCTGTCCTCTGTAACATTCTTTCTCTCCCAATTTATTTCTCTTAACAAACCCCATTCGATGTATAGTAGCCAAAGAGTAAAATCCGTATGCCTTAGTTCCTTTTTCGGCTCACTATCACCAAATACAATCCCTTGGCTTTGAAATAACTTAGTTAAAACCATGCCATAGGGCAAACTTGATTTCTTTTTCCCACCACAATCTGCAATGTACCATATGATCATCCGAGGTAGATTAATGGGCTTCCCAGAAACAACAGCATCCATAATAAAAATATCTCTCTCAGATACATAGTCGAATCTGCCGGTCTTGGGAAACAAAATTCTGCTGCAGATGTTGTGAAGTAATCTTAATTCCAAAGGCAATTGACTAGCAAATACTTCTTCAAATCCTTCAAAATTTCTGTTCAATAGCCTAGTGAGGGCTGGAGATCTATCTTCTGGGGCAAAGGTGGATGGTCCAGACAAGGGTAAATTCAACAATCTAGATAGAATAGAGGAAGTGATGTTCAGACCAATGCCTCTTACTTTGCTCACTAAACCATCATCTCCTCTGGTCAAATTCTTGTAAAACTCCTTAACTAGAGCAGGGTAGGTGGGACAGTCCAATGAACATATACTCTCAAATCCCATCTCAATCAGTTGTCTACCTATTATAAAGCCTTCATTCTCAAACAATTCAAAATCAACCTTTCTTCCTGTTGTGACAACTCTACTGGCAAGATGATCTACCTGAAGAGTAGGAGCTGGAGCAGGAGAATCACTCGGAGAAGGGGTAGAGGATGAATCCGTAGACGGCTCGCGGACGGGTCGTCGAACGGTCCTCTTCCTCTTCAAACCGGCGCCACTAGTGCTAGCTCCACGGGTTTTGGGTGCCATAGATCTCGAAGGAGTGGTTAATCAGAGGTTATTTGAGGTTTGGAGGGTTTGGGAAAGCTTTGGAGAGGGTTTGGAAAGATTTGAAATGAATGAAANGAGAGATGACTAGCAGCCAACTCTCAAAACCAATATACCAACATTGAAGTCATGAAGTATCAGAAATTCCAAACCAAAGGCATCAAAGAATTAGTAGACCAATGACAACACCTGGTCTTCCAACCTTAAAGACAAGTGGCGTCATGGAGTTCAAACCAGAAATCCATTCAAAACTGATAGCCTAACTCCAGCATTCAGATGCCCAAAATATAGTTCATGAAATGCCAAGAAAAGATAAACCGAGGGCCATAAAATTCTAGTCTCCCAGCTCAAGAATCCCGTCATCCAATGCCAAGAAGGAAATGACTTTAGGGAGAAAACATAAGACAATAACATTTTGGTCTCCCAGCACAAGCTCTTGGTCACCCAATCTTAAGGCCAAGACATTCCCAAAAAGAAATAAGTGGCATTTTAAATCCAGTATCGAGTAAACACCTTTAAACTTTATTTGGTAAATATTCGACTTTAGAAAAATGTTCAAAGCAACATAGAGTTTAAATAGGAACTTATAAGACGATTAAATCTAGTTCAAGACAATGTAAATATAATTAAACTTGAAAGTCAATTTGTCAAATGAACTGTCCAAACATAAAACATATGAAAATCGTCTAGTGATTATGAAATCTAAGTTCATTAAAAAATTATTTACTCATTACAAGCATTTATATATTACCTGTAATACCTTTTATTTTGAATCATAATTTACCTTAGGCTAAAGCAAGTATATTCTTTCATGATGAGTAACCTGAAATAGATTAAACTTAATAGAGATGATATTAGTACAATACTTAATTGTTTTGTATTTCATCAAAATCAATATGAGATCAACATTGAGCAAGGAGTACCAAGCAAGTCGAACTCCCCTACTTCTCTCTTGATTGGTGGCATTTGTTTCTGATCCTCCTCAAGCCTCCTCCAGATTTTCACTCTCTACTAAGCTCAACATCAAGCCTTCTTGGTTGAAAGTAATGGTCATTGTCAAGCCAGCAATAGCTAAGCTTTATCAAGGAAAAAAGTGAAATTGCATGTTGAAGCCTCCCCTTTTTCTTTCCTTCCTACCCTTTCATTGCATGAGGCTAGGACTGAAGCTCTCATATCTTGGGACTAAAGCTATCATATCCTAGGACTCAAGAATCCGGTCATCCAATGCCAAGAAGAAAATGACTTTAGGGAGAAACAGAAGACAATAACATTTTGGTCTCCCAGCACAAGCTCTTGGTCACCCAATCTTGAGGCCAAGACAGTCCCAAAAAGAAATAAGTGGCATTTTAAATCCAGTATCGAGTAAACACCTTTAAAACTTTTTTTGATAAATATTCGACTTTAGAAAAATGTTCAAAGCAACATAGAGTTTAAATAGGAACTTATAAGACGATTAAATCTAGTTCAAGACAATGCAAATATAATTAAACTTGAAAGTCAATTTGTCAAATGAACCGTCCAAACATAAAACATATGAAAATCGTCTAGTGATTATGAAATCTATGTTCATTAAAAATTATTTACTCATTACAAGCATATTTATAAATTACCTGTAATACCTTTCATTTTGAATCATAATTTACCTTAGGCTAAAGCAAGTATATTCTTTCATGATGAGTAACATGAAATAGATTAAACTTAATAGAGATGATATTAGTACAATACTTAATTGTTTTGTGTTTCATCAAATCAATATGAGATCAAACATTGAGCAAGGAGTACCAAGCAAGTCAAACTCCCCTACTTCTCTCTTGATTGGTGCTATGGCATTTGTTTTTGATCCTCCTCAAGCCTCCTCCGGATTTTCACTCTCTACTAAGCTCAACATCAAGCCTTCTTGGTTGAAAGTAATGGTCATTGTCAAGCCAGCAATAGCTAAGCTTTTATCAAGGAAAAAAGTGAAATTGCATGTTGAAGCCTCCCCTTTTTCTTTCCTTCCTACCCTTTCATTGCATGAGGCTAGGACTGAAGCTCTCATATCTTGGGACTAAAGCTATCATATCCACTACAAGAAAATATCAAAATAGTGACAAAAATTAGTGATGGAAATTTTCGTCACTAAATTATGACGGTTTAGTAACAAAATAGTGACGAAAAATTAAAATTAGTGACGCATTAGTTTTTTCGTCACTAAACCGTCACTAAATTAGTGACGGACTGTCACATCCGTCACTAATTTAGTGACGGATTGCCCTTCCATCACTAATCCATCACAGATTAGCGATGAAAGAGCAATCCGTCACTAAATTAGTGATGGATTAGTAACTGATTTTTTTCCGTCACTAATCCGTCACAAATTAGTGATGGATGGGGCAATCCATCACTAAATTAGTGATGGATTGCCCTTTCGTCACTAATCCGTTACAAATTAGTGATGGAAAAGCAATCGTCACTAATTAGTGATGGATTATCTTCCGTCACTAATCCATCACAAATTAGTGATGGATGAAAATTCGTCACTAAATTAGTGACGGATTACCTTCCATCACTAATCCATCACAAATTAGTGACGGATGGGGCAATCCGTCACTAAATTAGTGATGGATTGCCCTTTCGTCACTAATCCGTTACAAATTAGTGATGGAAAAGCAATCGTCACTAATTAGTGATGGATTATCTTCTGTCACTAATCCGTCACAAATTAGTGATGGATGAAAAATTCGTCACTAAATTAGTGACGGATTGCCTTCCGTCACTAATCCATCACAAATTAGTGACGTATGAGGTAATCCGTCACTAATTTTGTGACGGATGGGGCAATCCGTCACTAATTTAGTGATGGATTGCCCTTTCGTCATTAATCCGTCATAAATTAGTGATGGAAAAGTAATCATCACTAATTAGTGACAGATTATCTTCCGTCACTAATCCATCACAAATTAGTGATGGATGAAAAAATCTGTCACTAAATTTGTGACGGATTGCCTTTCGTCACTAATCCATCATAAATTAGTGACGGATGCAGCAATCCATCACTAAATTAGTGACGAATTATCCTATCCGTCACTAATCCATCACAAATTAGTGACGGAAGATTAATCCGTCACTAAATTAGTGACGGACAAGGTCATCCGTCACTAATTTAGTGACGAATTAGTGATAAATTTTTCATCCGTCACTAAATTTATACTTTAAATTTTTTTTAAAAAATTGTGATGAAATTATTATTCTGACGGAATCATTGTTCCCTCACTAATTAGTGATAGAATCATTATTGGGCCTGCGCGCGCTTGCCATGGCCCGCACGCATTTACACCAATCAGCCTGTCTCTTCGGCCGCGCGCTTGCCATGGCCCGCACGCATTTGCACCAATCAGCCTGTCTCTTCGGCTGCACAATCTCGCCTGTGTTTGGTGCCCCTTGCTCAGTGTCTGCGCATGCCCAGCGCCCTATGCCGGTCATTGGCGCGCGCATGCATGCATCCCTAATCACTAAATTTATACTCTGATTTTAAAAAAATTATTATAAAAAAATTAATTAGTCATTAATTTAGTGACGAAATGCTCCATCCATCATTAAATTAATTAATTCTTTCATCAATATTTTTTAAAAATGATTAAAATATAAATTTAATGATCAACATAATAAAAAAATTTTAACTGGCCAATATCTTCTGCCGATTCCTCCCTTTCTCCTTCCTTCCGGAGCCGTTGGGATCGCGGTGGAGGCAAAGGAGACGGTGAAGAGAAACCCTTCTCGCTTATCTGTCGTCTCCATCCCACTCTTCTCCCCTGTTAAAACCCTAATTCTTTGATCGTTGATCGCCTCTAATCTTGAATCCTCGGTGAAGAAAGAGGGTAGCATGATCATTCGATCGATTGCGCTCATTCTGTTGATCTCGAAAGCCCTAAGCCTCTGATCATGGCAGCATCGTCATCCGCCATTAACGCCCAATCGCCGGCCCTCAAGACCTACTTCAAGACCCCCGAGGGCCGGTACAAGCTCCAGTACGAGAAGACCCACCCCGCCGCAGTCCTCCACTACTCCCATGGCAAGGCCGTCTCCCAGGTACCCCGTTTCTTCGTCTAGGGTTAGGCTTTGATTGGTTCCATGGTTTGCTAAAGATTGGATTTCTCTGTTTCTTTCTTTCTTCTCTCTCTAGTTGACGATCGCGTATCTGAAGGAGAAACCCACCAACCAGACGCCGTCCACGCCGTCGACCCCGAGCTCTAGCGGAGGGGTGAGGTCGGCGGCGGCGAGGTTGCTCGGGGCTGGGAACGGCAGCCGGGCGCTTAGTTTTGTTGGGGGAAATGGCGTTAGCCGGGTTGTTTCGGGGAACAGCAGGATCGGGGGTTACCTTGGATCGTCCACTGCATCAAATAGCTCTCAGTCCACGTCTAATTACGATGGCAAGGGGGCGTACCTTGTCTTCAATGCCGCTGACACTCTTTTCATCAGTGATCTGAATTCTCACGATAAGGTTCTTATCTATCTGGTTTTTCTTTTGTTTGTTGGCAGTGAATATGTTGGAGCCAAATCTGGGTGCCCAGCTTCTTGGCATTGAGGTGTTGAAAGATTGGAGATTGACGGATGCTCTTCTCTATCTCTGTTCCCTCTCTGTTTCCACTTCTTTTCTCTGTACCTTTATTCACTATCAATAAACCTGGGAGAATCTAAATCATCCAATTTTCCTTCAAAAAGTAATGAATATTGTGTACCATCCCTTATGATTTCATTTTTATGTATGTGTTGGAAGTGGAACATCTGATGATCTGTTGGCTTACTGTTTTAAATAAGGTATACTTTTTGCTAGGGATCATCTCATCAATAATATTAGCATTGAATTTTCCCAGGACATCATGGCTTGTTCATTGCAGGAAAATGCAACAAAAAGCTAAGGAATAATCTTGGTGAAATTTGAGATATCATGTATTAAGGCACTGATTTTATGTGTCACTAGGTGTTCCATGGTGCTAGATGGCTCATGATTAGAATGGTGAGTTCTTGAAACTATTGTGATAGGTTTATGTTGGGTGGAAGCATAAAAGCTTTTCTGCTTCATCTGTAGTTCATATAGTTCTTTATCTTTTGCAAACTTTAAATTGTCTTTTATGACTTCTTGTTAGGTTATTTTGTTTACAGAGACTATATTTCAAATGAGAATGTTCTGTCATGGAAGTGTCTTTGTTTTTCTTAGTGATGATGAGGATCATTTGTGGAGAGGGATCATTCAAACACACACACACACACTAAGGTATTAGCATCTGATCTACTTGAAAATCAGTTGGAAGCAGTATGACAGCAATGCAAGGTAAAATCTGTTGCAGCAAATATGTATGCAAATAAGAAAAACCAAAGCAATTGCAATAAGAATTTCTAGATTCTAACAAAAGATGTGTGGCAAGGCTAACGTACATGGATGCTCTGTAATAGCATTCCGAGCTAATTGTTTACCAATAAAATTCCTACAGCTGCTGCTCTCCGATCTCTTGCGAGTTACTGGAAGAACACACCACCAAGCTGGGGGCAGACAGATGATCAGGTCAGGATATCACTTGTTATCAAACACGAAAATTGTTCTGTTGTAGGTGATCAGAAGCTAGACTTGGGAGTCTAGGTGAAACCTTATTAGCAGGAAACTTTTATCTGGTGTAACATAAATGCTTCACAAACTCTCCTTAAACTCAGGCTTCACTTGCTTTCTAAGCACCTTACTTGAGTGTATCTAAAGTATTTGCATCTCAGCACTTGCATCTGTATCTGCTCATGCACCTGTTCAATTCTGGCAGCTAACAGTGACACTATTTATGACAAACAAAAAAAGTCAAACTTATTCTTGATGCCCTTGTCATTCTGAACTATTGCACCATCATTACTTGCTATGTTTGGTGGCTATCTTTGTGCCATCTCATATGTATTCTAACTTATCCTATTTTGCAAGCAAAATAAACCTTTTATCAATATCATCTTTTGAAATTTCTCATATCAAAGTGTCTACCTCATCTTACAATAGCCTTTTGTGTCTTTCATCAATTTCTGCCAGCAGTGTGTATGAAGTAACATTTCAAAATGTATCGGCATTTAGAAGAGTTTTTTCCTCTCTCTCTCTCTCTCATGTCTTCCTTAGTAAAAGAAAATTACACTATTTGGTTTTCTGCTGATTTTGGATTGGTTACTTCTAAGTTTTTGACATTCCTTTTTGAAAACTTCTGATTCAATTTATTCAGGGAATATTTTGTTGGTACAGTTTCTTTTGTACTTGTTCTTTCGCCACTCTATTGGAACATGACTATGGTAACACACATAATATTACTTGAGAACATTCTTGATTGCTATGTCTCAGGACTCTTATAAGATGATATTGCTTATTTAAACTTTTCTGGTGTTGAATTATGTTGGCAGTGTACGAATTCTCACAATTTTTTTTGTGAATAGATCATGTGAAGTCAAATTAGTGTGATCTGATTTATAACATGTTCTGTCTTTTCCTGATGAATCAAATTTATTTTGATCTTTTGTTCAAATTATTTTTATAAGTAAATGTCTTGACACAAGTAGTTCAGCATTTCTTCCTCAAGTTGTTTTCCTATTGTTCTTTTTGTAAGTTAATTAGTTCTGTGCAAGCACTGTGCCCTTATCCAATGCAGACATGAGATATTTGACAAACTACGGTGACTCTTCTTAGCCCCTGCATATAACCTGCTTATCATTTTTTACTTTTTTAATTACATAGGAAACTTGCTAAATTTGGTATAATTATTACAAATCTTATTGTAGACAGTTTTAGCAGGAAATGAATGCTTTTAAAAAACTAGACATCGGTTTAATGTCATGATTAGTCATGACACTAGGGCTAAAAATGCATCAGATAAAATTCAACTGTATCCAATCCGGTAAAAATATTCTCTAAATAAATTGTTACACCAAGAATTCGAACCAACGACCTTTCACTTGGATAACGAGTGCTCAACCATCAAGCTACATTGGTCGTTTCTTTTTATATAGTTAGTTTATTTAGGTCATTAAGTAATCGTTTGATGTATATTGTGATATTTGATATTATATTTATAAAATGAATATAATTTGTTGTTTCTTAATAGTATTTTAAAAATTTATTGTTAAGAATATTCAAAAATATTAATAGCTTCTATGTATTTTTACATTTGTAAATAGTTTTTTCTTGCAAGCTCTCTAAAAATAGATAATTCATGAGTATTTCTTATTTATGCTGTAATTAAAGAGTAATGATGGTATTTGATGCAAAAAAATATTAATATTTCTTATAATTTTTTATGTTAAATAATTTGATTTCAATATTGTAGTACATAGCTGATTTGACTGATGACCTGGATCCTTCACCAAATTGGACTTTGTGTGGGTTTAACCATGCCTTTGATATTTAGTTACCTGTGTGTCACATGTGATCTACATAGTGAGTTTTATTTTTTTTCCTTTGTACTTATATAATTAATGTTAGTTTTTATTATTGAATTCTAATAAAAGTCTAATTTATATCAGATTAATATCTAGCTTATATCCACATTTGGATAGGAAAATTATGGATTGTATTTGTATCCATTTAGATCAAATATGGATGCTAATTTTGGTATCTATTTAATACTTATATTTGTATACTTAATTTGTTGTGTACCAATTTCCGATCCACGTTCACCCCTTTTCAGCCATATATGCCAGATATATATATATTGAAAAATGAAGGAATAGTAGCTCTTGGCAAGCATTTGCACCTTCAATGAAGTTAACGTGGGCATTCCTTGTGGTTTCATAGTGTCATAATATCATCCGCTAGATTGTTACAATCTCTTGTTGTTTTCTTCCGAAATATTTCTTAATCTTTTTAGAAATATATATGCATGAACTAAGTGCCTCGACTGCAGGAGTGTTATGAATAAATTCATGATGCAATAAATTTATTTTGATTTGTGAGAGACAATGAAATATGTTACTTGATATGTTTCTCATGAAAATGCTGATGTGCCACCCTTTTGCTAGCAATTCAACATTGCCTTTTATGGAATTTTTTGTTGATAATCATTAGGAAATTTTCAATATAGAACTGTAAGGCTAAGGGACCTCTAGAGGCCCATTGTTATGCTGATTCCTCCTAAGGATAGACTTGAAACTTCATTTTTTGGGGAGCTGAGGTGAAACTGGCTGCTATCAGGTCAGCTCTACAAGAAGCTCAGCAAACCTTGAGGTTAATGAGTTTTGGGAGAGCTAGACTTATGAGTGGGAATTTTCCAGCTAGGCTGAGAGCTGTACCGTGACCAGTTTTCAACCATACTAAATTGGACTGGTGCAGTGTCAGACCAATCTTTTTATCTCACAATTTTTTGAATCATTATCAATGGTAGCTATATTCGGTATTCACCTTTGATTTTCCTTGTCCATGAAAATGCAAGTACTTTTCTTGTCTACAGTGGACTTTTTTTATGATTGTAGCACATCAGATATTATTTGAAAATTTCAATAATAATTAACATAATGTTTTCTTTCCCAGGGAAATGAATGTGAGTATCGGCATAGTGAGGGTGCCAGAATCAACCCTAGGGATTGCTGGTACTGGATGAATGGTAATTGTCTGAATCCAAAATGTTCATTCCGGCATCCGGTAAGTCTCTAGTCTGCCCATTGGTATGCTGGCTTTGTTCATACACACATGATTAGACACATTTAGAGACATTTCAATTCAAATCTTGCATGTCTTCGGTGTGGGAACCATGAAAGCTATTTTTATTTTACTTGTTTCATGTGGAGGTGATTGCTTGTGTGAATGTTATTTTGGATTTAAGTTTAGATTGCTGCTTGTTTAGTTTTGCATATGTAAATGTCTTTGTGTTTGAATGAAGAACTCATTTCTTCTGTTCTTTCTTCAGCCACTTGATGGCCTGTTTGGAACTCCAGGGCCTTCTTCCGGACCAGCCAAGCCTCCTTTACAAACTGCTACAACAGCACAAATGCCCACAGTGCATGCTTATGTTAGGTATCACTTTGATGAAAATCCCAGATGTTACTTTATTTTGTTGAGATTTCTGTTACACTAGCACTGCTTATGTTAGGTATCACTTTGATGAAAACCATTGCATGCGGTAGTTGGTTACTAATTTTAGTCCATCTCACCAGATCTACAATTTGAACTTCAAAGCTTGCTCTTCTTCGTGCTGATTGAACTATAAATTATGTCTTTTTCTGAAAAAGAAAAGCATGCGTATCTGGGAAGTTTTTAAGGGTTGTTGAAGACCTATATGTTCTTACCGACCAAAATATCTGGGATTTTTTCCCCCTTTAACTAATAATTCTGCTACTTCAATTATCCATTCTTTTGAAGGTTCATTAACCCCATGTGATTAAGAGAATTATTTTTCTATCTAACAAAATTTGTTCTGTTTCAGCTTCATGTTTTTAACCTGCTTGTTTTTAGTGTTCGTTCCTTCCCATAATACGCCACTTCCAACTTCTACTTGTTAAGATGGATAACATTCTCATGTTGACATTTCTCTCTTCAGGCTATCGAGACAGGCTTTGGGTATGGACAGTGGCTCCATGGGGAAGCTGTTGCAGCTGAATGGTGATACAAACACCGCCCTTTGATTCTTACAATTGTAAAGCAGTTGTGTTAAATTAAGTTGTTTGGTTTTTATTTATAGGTGATGGCAGTTGACATGTCCCATCGTCTAGGCTGGATTGATGATACAATTGTAAGGCGGGTCCTTAACATCCTACAGCAGGCTCAGCTTCCAACTGCTCCACCTGAGATGATGACAGTGGAGAAATTTAAAGCTGCTATGGCGGTAGGTGATGGATACTCTTCTCCATTTATTCTGGTAATTCTTTTGGGATGAAAACGATTCTTCTGGCATTTCTTAATTCTAAACTTTGGTTCCGTGGGGGTTGTAGGTTGATAAAAAGGTGGCTGATGGATTGCTAAGGCTCATCCTTCTTAAAGGCCCTCTGGGCAACTGTGTTTTCACTGGCAGTTACGACAGGAAGGCCCTTGATGACACTCTTCATGCTTTTTGCAAGAGCTGAAGCATTTAGGACAAATTTTGAGGCATGTTATTGTTGTACCAGCATAATCTGGGATAAAGTACTTTTATTTAAGTATTATTGTTTTGGGGGTGCCTGCAGTGAGTGTTCTGTATCCATTGTAAATTTCCTTTGAATTATTTGGGCTAAAGCCTCTGATTTATAGGCTGTGCTCTGTATCACCTACTGAAACTGTGGGGTGGGACTTTTGAATGTATGCATAAAAACAAAAAGAGGGGGGGATGCTGCTGAGATTTGTATTTTAAATGAGAGAGAGAGAGAGCTGCCTCCTGAGGATTAAAGCAATTCCTTTCCTGGTAACATGCAAGACTTACTTGTAATAATAGACAGAGTGTCTGGCTAACGTTGTTAGATTTCACCATGTGAGAATCAGATGTACATTTCTTCAGACTAGAGGGAGCTAGTAAATGGTGTTCAAAGGATTGCTTCAGATGTACATTTCTCAAGTGTAGAGTCTCTAAGGCAGCCGAAGATATCTTAATAATTTGATGTCTAATGTATAAAACATTAGTATTGTTGATGTATACAGATATATTTATCTTATTTTATGAAGTGCATTTTTATTCTTAAATTTAAATTTTCATTAGAATGCATTAAATATATTATAATTTAAAAATAATTTTAAATTTATAAGAATAAAAATTTGATGAAATTTTATTAGGTTAATGATGGATTAGTGATGGATTTCTGATAGAAATAATAGTGACGGATTAGTGACGAAAATATTAGTGATTGATTAGTGATGGAACAATAACAAATGATTAATGGATTCTTTCGTCACTAATCCGTCACTAAATTATGATGGAATAGTGATGAAAATATTTGTGACGGAATAGTGACGGAATAATGCGTGATGGATAGTCCATCACTAATCCGTCACAATTTAGTGATGAAAATATGTTCCGTCATAAATTTTTGATGAAATATTTCGTCACAAATCCATCACTATTATTTTGTGACGGACCTCTTTCCGTCACTAAATTTAGTGACGGCAAAAATGGTGATGATAAGATTTTCGTCACTATTCCGTCACTAAACCCAGTTTGTGACGGAATAGTGATGGAAATTTTTGTCACTATTATACTATTTTCTTGTAGTGATCCTAGGATAGGGCTAGTTGCTTTGACATTCCAAGGAGAAAGTTGGGTCTATAATTGATAGGCTTTTGGAGCTGGAGAACAAGAAAGAAGAGTCTATTGTCCATGCAGTTTGAGGACATCGGGCATGCTGGCTATGGTTATTGTTGTTTGCTTATGGGTTGCATCTTCCTTCTATGGTCTTGCTCTAAGGGACTTCTTTGCCCCAATGATTTTTTTTTTCTTTTCTTTTTTTGGGTTTTGATAACAGTGGATGTTCTACTAGGAGGCTTTTTGGAGGTCTTTTTTGGCAGTGACCCTCCTAGGATTTTGCTTATATCTTTGCCCTACTGGAAACTATTAAAATTTGGTGACATTTTGGTCTTGCTTCCAACTTTCTTTTGTTGGCTGAATTGGTTTTCTTGCTGTAAAGCTTTTATCTTGGAATATTAGAAAGGCTAGTTTGGCCCTAAATAGAGTAGAGGTAAAGGACATTGTCGTTAGCTAATTATAACTTAGTTCTCCTATAAGAATCCAAATTGGCTGGGCCCTCATCAAGAATCCTTAAATCTATTAGGGGGAATTGTATTGATGAATGGGTCTCTTTGGATGCCTTGGGGGCATCAAGTGGTATCTTTATTGGTTGGAGTTTCTCCTTCTTCGAGCTTCTAAATTCCAAGGTTGGTGTCTTTTCTATCTCAGTTGCCCTCATCTCAATTATGATGCCTTAGTCATAGCAATTTATAGTCCCAATGAGAGGCATCTAAGATCTTTCTTCTTTAATGAGCTTTGCAATATGAGAGGGACTTTCCTAGGCTGAGGGGTAGGGGGTGATTTTAATGCCACCAAGATCTATTATGACAAATTGGAAAATTCTTAGCTTTAAGTAGACTCTATAGCCTTCAATGGATGATTAACCCATCTGTTGCTAGGCTTGATAGATTCTTAATCTCCCTTGATCCTTGATCGAGAAGCTCTATTCTCTCTTTCCAACATGCTTTGGAGTGCTCCTCCGATCATATCCTCATGCTCCTAAACTATGGTATTCAATTCTCCTTCAATAAGCTCTTTAGATTTGAAAATTTGGGGCTTAAGGAGAGTGATCTTGATGATGTTGTCTACTCTAGTTGTGTTAAATTCTTAAACCAATTGGACATTGTGGGTCAGTGGAATCATTACTTGAAAAAGCTCCACGTGGTCCTCAAGTAATGATCTTAAGAAAGAGATTATTCCAATAGGATCCTAAAGATCAACTTCTTGAAAATATTGGTAAATTGATAAAAGGAAGAAGCTTGGCCTTTTTCCGAGCAAGAGATTCTTTCTAAGAAATTTCAAAGAAGTCCTTAGAGGACTTATATCTTAAGGAGGAGTTGTATTAGAAATAGAGATCTCGAGTCCATGGCTAAAAAGGGAGATAGTAATATGGTTTTTTCGACAAAGTTGCTTTTAGCAAGGAAGAGAAAGGACAAAATCTTTTCTATCCAGATTATTGGGTCCAAAAGTCAAGGAACATGGTGATATCTCCAACTCCTTTCGTACCTTCTTCAATGATCTCTTTGGCTTTGTACTGACACCATTTATTGGTCTCAATTGGCAAGATCTCTTCTTCTCCTTGCTGGATCTTTTATCCTTGTGTGAGTCTTTTTTTCATTGAGAAGATTAAAGCAATAGTCTTTGTGCTTGAGAAATCCAAATCTCTTGGGTCCAATGGATTCACTATGAATTTCTTTCAAAAATATTGGGAGCTTCTCCAAGGTGATCTTTTTTTAACCTTGAGAGTTTTTCTTGCAGCGACTTTTATCCAAACTCAACTATGCTTACATTTTTCTCATTCCTAAGAAAGAGAGCCTTCTTTTTATCAAAGACTTCCGCCCTATAAACCTCCTAACACTACAACAAATTTATCATTTCTCGATGCTAAAAATAACATTTCCTAACACTAAAAAGCATCAAAAATATAATTTCGATACTTTTTAAAGCGTCCGAATACAAAAAATGAAGGCGCGGAATCCCGACACTTTAAAAAAGCATCGGCATGAGCATCGGGACATGCCGACGCTTTAAAGCGTCGAAAACTTATTCTTGCGACGCTTTAAACGCTTTAAAGCGTCGGCATAGTTTCCTCCCCCCTACCCTTAAAGCATCGGCATAGTTTCCTCTAAAGCGTCGGACATAGTCCTCCTCCTCCCTCTCCCCCCCCCCCCCCCCACAAAGAACAGCAAGAAAAAGCACTGTGACCTCCCCATCCAGTTTCTTCCCCCCAAGAACAACAAGAAAAAGGATAAGAGCAAAACCTTTTAAGATTTGAAGCTTTTGAGAAAAAACACCAAATCAAAAGGATAAGAGCAAAACCTGAATCCGATTATCTAAGAACACCTTGGTCAGTCCAGAGCTCGATCAATGGCATCCAAACTTCAAATCCAGTGCATATGAAAAGAAACACACAAACACAAAGAGAAACCAATCAGAGAAGAAAAAAATTTCATGAATCTGAAGCTTACTAAAAGAAACAAGTCACCAGACGCCCCAGCTACCCTTTAGCTTGCAGCGAAATCAAGATTGGAGAGAGATCTCGGAGGCGCCGATGGAAACCAGCAACCAACCAAAGCAAGCGAATGAAAGAGAAAAAAAAAGATCGGAGGGGGGATCAGGGCATCTACCAGGAGATCAGAGGGGGAGAACACGGGGTGGTTGGAGCAAGCATGCGGGCGGAGCACAAGCTTCTAAGGCGATGAGGCATCGGTGTCTCCCACACAGCCGCAAAGCGAGAAAAAGAGAGCGAGCGAGAAAAAGACGGTGGGTTGCATCGTAGTGAAAACTCGCTGTCGTTCCGCATCTAGACTGGGAGAAGATCGAAGGGGGGGTGGAGGGAAGAGATTAGAAGATCTGTGGGGTAGGGGGCACGTAAGAAGATTTTTTGGGTTGGGGGGGGGGGGGGGGGGACGATCTCGGCGGAGGCGGCGGGAAGATGGGAGAAGTTCTGGCGAGGAAGGGGGGGGGGGGGGGGGTGGCGGGGAAAGATAGGAGAAGTTCTGGGCAGGGAAGAAGATCGAGGAAGAAGATCTGGGCAGTCGGACGGGTGAAAAGAACGGGGTGATGGATCCCGACGCTTATAAGTGTCGTTAAAGTTTTTTTTACCGACGCTTAAATAAGCGTCGTTAAAGTATTTTTTTTACCGATGCTTTTTATAAGCGTTGGCAGACCGCGGTGATTCCCGATACTTTTCCTTAGCATCGGAAAAAAAAGGGTCGTTAAAATGGTATTTTATTGTAGTAAACAACATTTAAAAAATCATCTCTAAAGTCTTAGGCTTCTAGATTGGTTCCTTTCCTTCCGATTTTACTAGATGAGTCTCAATCTACTTTCATTAAAGGTCAAAACATTCTTGCGAATTTCCTAGCTATCCATGGGATCCTACTTCATTGCTGAATCTCCAAAGCTCCTAGATTGGCGCACAAATTTGGCTTTGAAAGGCTTTTGATAATGTCAGTTAGAGAATCCTTCTTGATCTCTTGATCTATTAGAGGTGCATCGGTTCTTAACTCGTTGGATTTCTTGGATTCGATCCTTGCTATCTTCCTCCTTGATCTCCCCTTGCCAGAATCCTCAAAAGGGCCTCTAGCATAGGCCTTCTTGAAGGAATTAGTAGTTTTCCTTGCTTTAGATGCATTTTTTGTCGTTCATTTTATGGCTTTCATAATACTCTTACTTTCTGTGACAGTGAATTGATAGCTCTATACCATCCCTTTTAAGTTATTTTCCTTTGTTTTGAAGGAGCCATTAGACTCAAAGTCAACCTCAACAAAAGCTTTATCTCTAGTTTGAATATTCCTTCATTGGAGATAGAGAGATTGGCTTCCTTGCTATCTTGATAGACAATCTTTCTTCATGATCGACATCTTCCCAAATCATGCTGGCCCCTCTATTGGATGAGATTCAAAACAGCATATGGTGGCTTTAAAAGGAAAATTCTTGTCTATTAGAGGGAGACTCATGGCTCAATGCTGTTTTGTCTACTTTTTCAAATTATATGATGTCTATCTTTGGGCTTCACAAGTTGTTGAGTGCTCGAATCGATAAGATCTGTCAGACCTTTTTATAGAGAGGTAGGGAGAGTATTAGTGGGTTTAGTTGTCTTGGCAATTGGTCCTTTGTTTGCTTGAGTAAGGAGGGAGATATAGGGGCTAAAGACTTAACCACCTTCAATAAAGCTCTCTTGGCTAAGTGGATTTGGAAGCTCATCTGCCCCTCCCCTTCTGATCCTTGGAGATCCCTAATTAATTGAACTTACTATTCTAAAAGAAGGTTTGGCTATAGAAGAGCTTTCCTATGCTTTTATTTCTCTCCGATCTGGAAACGAATCAACCATGAGCTCAATGGCTTTTGGAACAACACTACATTTTGGTTGGGTGGTGGCATTGGCATTAGATTTTAGGAAGACTCTTGGATTGATGATGTCCCTCTTACAGATCTTTTTCTAAATCCTTTTGTGGCATCGATAAAGGTCAATGCAATATTTGTCTCTTCCTTCTGGTGCAAGAGATGGGATAATTGGTCCATCTGCCTCTAAGGTTCAATCTCAAAAGCCGAGTACAAAAATCTCATTGAACTATATGAGATCCTATCATATTTTCACCCTTTTGAAGCATTAGATCGATCATTCTAGAGGTTTTTCTAACATTGGATCATTCTTTCACTACAAGGGGAAAAAATTATTGCGATGCCTAAATGCGTCGCAATTACGTCGCTAAACATGCTATTGCGACGCAATAGCGATGCAATGACAGCGTCGCTCAGATGTCCGTCGCAATATCCATTTGTCGCAATTGCGTCACAATATTGTGACTCTCTGCGATGCAACTAAATGCGTCGCAATATTGTGACGCAATTGAATGCATCTAATATTTAATAATAATTTTAAATATTTAATAATAATAATTTTGATATAATAGCGACACAATTTGAGTCGCTAATGCGTCGCAAAGAATTTTTTTTTTAAAATATTGCGATGCAAGGTTATTGCGTCGTAATATTTATTAAAAATATTTTAGATATAATAGCGACGCAATTTGAGTCGCTAATGCATCGCTATTAAAATTTTTTAAATTATTGCGACGCTAGGTCATTGCGTCGTAATATTTAATAATAATATTTTAAAAATATTAGCGATGTAATTTCAGTCGCTAATGCGTCGCAAATTAATTTTTTTTAAAAAATATAAAATATTAAAAATTAAAACGGTTAATACAATTTCGTTACATTTAAATATTGATAGAAACATTTTCACTCATATTGATCCAAACAATAATCAATTTCTAAAAATAATTCATATATTAAAATTTTGTAGTTTTCATGTACAACATAAAAAAAGAAAAAAAAATACATCAAGAATCTGAGCGATCACGTGGAGGTTGGAGACCCTGTGACAAGCGGCTAACCATATCCTGCAAATGATGCATCTGATCTCGCACGTCTGCAAGCTCCTGATCCCGGCCTTGCATACGCTGCTCGAACTCGCGCTCGACCTCCTGCCAAACCTCCTGCCGAACCTCCTGACGAATGTCCTGCCGAACCTCCTCCACAATAGATTTCCGAATGTCGTCTAAACGCTCGGCAGGAATATCACCAGAAAATCGCGAGCTGGAGGCCTGATGGGGAAAATATGCAAAAGCTCTAGTGCCCAGACCATAGACCCTGCGGTCTCGCGGCTGGGCAATAACAGCCTCCAAAAATACATGCCGACTCTCCTCTGCTGAGAGTTCGACGGGCGTCTCCCCATTAGTGGAGTCGACCTGCGATGCCTGGGAGCGAAGCTCCTCGACTCGTGTCTTTGAATTATAAAATCAACAATAAATGAGTTAATAAATTTCTTGAAATAAAATTTTAGAAATTAAACAGATACTACATAAAGCTAATTTCTTACCGCAACCTCCCGTGATCGCGTGTCGACCCAGGAACCGTCCCTCCTGGTGTGCGTCGCCCTGAATAGACGAAACTCACCATGATCTCCGCCCTCCTGTTCAGACTATAATAATAAAAAAATTGATATTAATACAAATATTTGTAAATAACTAAATTAGTAATTAAAATATTTATGTTTTCTTACCATACGTCGTCTGTGCTCCTAAATCCAAATGGAGCCCGAAGTATGGCGGGAGAGACCCGTGCCAGGACCGCCCTTCTCGGATCGGCAGTTTGTGCTGGCTGATGCGGACCTCCTGCACCAGCCATCGGACTGCTAGGCCTGCTGCCACTCGTGCCAAATACCCTCTGGCACATGCGCAGGATGCTGACCCGATAACCTCCAACGATGAAGCATGTCGGAGTATCGGCATCCCGTCAAAGCCTCCCATGCTACCCTAATGGCATCATGGCTGGCAGGGTCCCACGTAAACTTTTTCTGCATTAAAATAAATAGTTAGTTTCACAATTTATTAAGATTAAGAAATTTTATATCAGTGATAAATTATATTTAATAAGTTTACCTGAAACTCAGAAAAATAAAACTCCTCGTGGCTGGAGATACGTAGCGCCAATCGTAGCCACTGGGATCTGCACGCCTCTGAAATACGGCGCTGATGTGGCTGGATACATGATGCTGCTCAATAAATCTGTTAAAAAAATGCATGTTTATAAGTAATTGACTTAAAAAGATAAACATATTTTTAATTAATATATACTTACAGTCCATGAGCTTCAAGTCGAAGTACGGTGCGGCCGATAGTGGAAGAACTCTCGGAGGTATGTGCCGATCGGCTGGATGGTAATACCAATGCAGGATCATCACCGACTGCTGGAGAGATCGAAGGTTGTGCGATGTGTGGAGATCCGAACTCTCCATCTCCAAAGCTCATGTGTGGAGATCGGTTACATTGAAATTTCGGCAGCATTTCCCCATATGTTCTCCTAAATGTGTGGCATATATGCCACACTAGGAGAACGTATGAGCAAATACAAACTGCAATCTCACCCAACAATGATTAATAGCAGACTGACATATCGCAAAAAATATTCTCAAACTATCCACCAGGACAATTTGAGAATTTGCAAGACTAAGGCTTACAAATTCTCAAACGGGTCTAAAGGTTATAGTGCTGTGATTAATAATATGGAAATCCGAAGGCAATCGAACTTATGCTTGTTATTCTTAACTTTTTATCAATTATACATATATAGGAATAGTGTTCTATATATATAGTCACTAACTTCTTAAGATTATTGTGTCGAATATAAATGTTTGTAAAGACTAAAATATAAATCATTGAAACTACTAATTTGTTGCTGCAAATTAAATAATAATACAACAAGACTTTCTAGAGTCGTTTTTCAAACCGGTGCCAAAAGGCACCGGTTTTAAACGAAAGGTGCCGGATGAAAACTATTTATGGGAATGGTGTTAAAGGGAAAAAACGCCATTTGAAATGGCGTTTTTCCCTTGCTGACTCATCATTTTCGCTCGGCCCTGTCAGCTGGGATGCTGACAGGGGGGTAGACGAAATCGCCACATGATGTGGCGATTTCAGAGATGAAATCGCCACATCATGTGGCGATTCCATTTGTAGTTGGAATCGCCACATCAAGTGGCGATTCCAACTAATTGGAATCGCCACATGATGTGGCGATTCCATCTATTTGGAATCGCCACATCAAGTGGCGTTTCCAACGCAGAACCCCCCGCCAGAGAGCGGGGGTTCTTTTAAAGGGCTTCCAGCCCTTTTCCCTTCCCTTCATCCGCTTGAAGCCCTCCTTCCCCCGCCGCGGCTCGCCGGAGAGAATCCTTCCCCCGCCATGGCTAAGTTCTTCCCCCGCCACGGCTCGTTGGTAAGATCCCTCCGCCACTGCTCGCCTAGCGCCTTCTACCAAAAATCCATCTTTTGGTGGGAGTTTACAAGGTACACAAAGTCTTGATTTTCTCAACTAGATTCGGCCCTTATATTTTGCTGAACGTCCCACATTTGATCTATAAGTCGGCCCTTATATATAATGCTATAACTTATTTTTTTATAGCAAATCTTAAATGTATGTAAAACCTGCTAAATTTTAGTATTTGCATAGCATAAAATATTTGGGCAAGCTAAGCTTAAACATATGCATGGAGAAAAGCATAATATTTTAAAATAAGATTCGTTGTTTTCAGATCTAAATAATAGTGGCTGATATGACGTAGATATGGCATAACATCACATATAAATAATAGCTGTTGCTTTTAATGTTTATTGATTGCTTGTAAATGTTGCTTTTGTCAGATTATCAAGACATGGCTCATAATGTCTTAGATCCAGGGCCTCGTGATCGTACTGTTCTCACTTTGCAAGAGTTACATAGATCAACGAACATATTTCAAGGCGAGGTATGTATTATTGATCGACTGTTCTTAATTAATTAACAATTATTTATGTTGATGCGGATGTATCAAATATTTTTATTTAGGAGTTACCGGTTCTTAGATGCCGTCGGCATGACGCACATATCTGGAAAGAGACACCGGGAATGTCACACCCACGAGTGCAGTACTACCTAGATCGTGTCGGCATGTTTGGCATATATCGGATTGGCCAGATTCGACTGGATGTCGGTCTTATTTCTGCACTGGTAGAGAGATGGCGGCAAGAGACCCACACATTTCATCTACCTTTTGGTGAGGCGACCATTACACTACAGGATGTAAGTATTCTGAGCGGCCTCCGGATTGATGGTTCCGCTGTTACTGGGTTAGATCTGCGCCATACAATTCCGGAGTGGCAGGCTATATTTGGGAGGTTATTTGGTGTTGAACCTCCCGTCGAAGCATTTCCGAAAGGTCGTTTTCGTTTAGCATTCTTTGATCATTTCTATCATGACCTTCACTTGGACGAAGATGTGGATGATGCGGTTGTGCAGCGTTTGTGAGGGGACAACTTCTTCGAATCATTGGTGGAGTGATTCTTCCGGATACCTCTGGTAATTTAGTTAAGTTGATGTACGTGCCATTTCTTGAAGACTTGGAGGCTTTTGCTGATCTAAGTTGGGGATCGGCTACACTGGCTGGTTTATATAGAGCACTATGTCGTGCAACGAGCCCTACCCACTCTGACATCGGAGGATACCTCCCACTGCTACAGGTAAACACTTTATACTTATGTCTAAGATCGATGTAATTTTATTTTTAAATTAAAATTTTGAAACATCCGAACATGCAGATTTGGGCATGGGAACGATTTCCTATTTTCCATCCCACGAGACTCGAGATTCCGGAGGCTAGACCGTCGGATGCCGATGATGATTGGCACTTAGGTGCACCGTGGGGGTATAGATGGCACGTAAGATACAACATGAAAAATATTCCATCCCATACACTACGTGCGTATAGGGACCAGTTGGATCTGTTGGATGATACTGAACAACGGGTATGTCATGTTATATATGGAATTCAATTAGATTGATTCATTATGTTGCATAATGATTAATTAAATTTTTCATATGCAGTTCTTATGGTGTCCTTACTCGCCGGCAGTTATTTCTATTTTACCTCCAAGCTGCTTGGTTAGTTCGGATATTTGGACGGCGCGGATCCCGCTGATATGTTTTGATGTAGTTGAATGGCATTTGCCGGATTGGGTGCTTCGTCAATTTGGATGTCGCCAATGCATACCATGTCCATGCGATACGTTGCTACATCTTCATCAGATTGATCGACGGGGGAGGTCATATGCTGCATGGGATGCTGTGCACGGGACTTATGTTGCAACATGGAATGCACGGCGCCATCATGTGATTGTGGGAGAGCCTATGGTCGCAGGATTCCCATGCACACCCGATTATATGGCCTGGTTTAGGAGCATCACTCAAATATGTGTAGGCCGCTCTGAGTATAGTGCAAGTGGTTATGAAGGGGAAGGCACTTCATATGAGTTTCTGGTACTGATTTTAAATTTGTTTTGGGTATCTTTAACTTTTAAGTTACTAAGCTATGATATGAAATTTGGTTGTCATATTGTATGCAGCATGAAAGGTTTCAACAGTTGACTATCGAGCTCGAGCGGGCATTAGCCGCCCCAGTGGACAATGAGCGGCTACAGATTTTGAGAAGCGCGACATCGATGGCGCATGGTACATTTTTCGTCGTTGCGCATCAGCATGTTCGGAGCACAGCCCCTTCAGCACACTATCCGGAGGTGCCAGAGTTCACACGAGCCGACGTTGATCCGATGATGGAGACATTTTATTATACTCCATCGCCCTCTTGCATGCGGTACCCATTAGCACACGAGTATTTGTATAGGAGAGATGCTGGGGAGGGTACATCTGCCAGTCAATATCACAATGCATATTGCATTGATGACATTGCCGATGCGGACATCGCCGAGATATGTGAGGATGCTGATGCTTCCCGGTCACATTTGGACGCTGCTATGCATGATGTTTTCAATGCTAGCGCGATCCCCACGCAGGAGGCGGTATCTCAGGTGATTGATGAGGTTCCTGTACCGTTGGCGACCTATAGGCGACGAACAGGACGTATTCGCCGACCTCCTCGATGAGGATGTGGAACCTAGGTTTTCTACATTGTTGTACTAAAACCATATGATGTAAAACTTCTTTTTTTTAATGTATCCGTAATATCTTATTTCTATGAGATTGTGTTCTTCTAATGCATTAAATTTTATTCATGATTGGCAATTACGGTTGAGTTTTGATTGACTTTCGATTGAGTTTCGGTTGAGTTTCGGCTGAGTGTCGACTGAGTTTCGGTTGAGTTTCAGTCAAGTTTTGAGTCTCGGCTGAGTTTCGTTTGACTTTCGGCTGCGTTTCGGCTGCGTTTCGGCTGAGTTTTGGATGAGTTTCGCCTGAGTTTCGGTTCAGTTTCGGTTCAGTTGCCGCTGAGTCTCGGCTGAGTTTCGTTTGAGTTTCAGTCAAGTTTTGAGTCTCGGTTGAGTTTCGGTTGAGTTTTGGTTTATTTTCGACTGATTTTCGGTTGAGTTTCGGTATTGAATTCAGAATTCAGAAGCTGAAACTCGCCATTTCATTTGGCGATATTAGTCTGACGCAGAATTCAGAATTGATGATCAATCTGACGCAGAATTCAGAATTGAATTCGTCATTTCATTTGGTGATATTAGTCCCGGCTGTAGAAGCTGAAATCGCCACATGAAGTGGCGATTTCAGGGTTGAAATCGCCACTTCAAGTGGCGATTTCAATGCTGCCGGCTGTATAAGCTGAAATCGCCACATGAAGTGGCGATTTCAGGGTTGAAATCGCCACTCCAAGTGGCGATTTTCTCAGTCCAATCCCATAAAACTTTCAGCATATGGGAATAATTCAGGGGACTTGTAATTCAGGGGGCTTAAACAGTACTTACATAGTCAGCAATTGGCTCCCGAGCCAAACACCCCCCAAAATTAATTTTTTGTTTTTGCCTGAGTGACAAACGAAAAATAGAAAGATATCATTTGCTGAAACTCAATTAAAGCTTGATCGGAACTCAAACAAAGATCTACCGAAACTTAACCGAAACTCAATCGAAACTCACGTCATCAATAGCCAAACATGACATCAAGTAAATACATCCATAAATTATGAAAGTCATAGGCCCAAGTAGAGTATTGTTCCTAAGACAAGTACATCGTAGGCACACAATGGCCAGTTAACTTAAACAGTACATAAATTTAAGATCCCGAAGGTCCACCGGTTACATTAGGACATCGGCGCCTGGAATGACCTGTTTGCTTGCAAATCGAACATCGACTTGTTCTTCTAGGCTGAACCTCATCCATCTCGTTATGGATCCGAGTAGACTTTGGCTTTCCTCTTTTCTTCGGCCTAAAACGATCCCGATCAGGTATGCACGTGATCGGTGTTTGCAACCAGTAGTCTTCATGTGGTACCGGGTTGAACTCCCCACCCCAGGTAGCAATGTAGGAGCGAATACTATATACTTCGTCAACAAAAGACGCTGAGTCCATGCCAATCTCCTGGCACACTGCTAACACATGTGTACATGGATATTTATATATTGTCCACTTCCCACATGAACAAATACGGTCACTGAGAGAAACAGTCTGAACGTTTCCTCCACCCCTGAGAGCTTCACTGAACCTCCTTGTCACTACTTCATAAGTAGCTCTTTGCATGTTGTATCTAGTTACTCTGTGCTCATTAGCTTTGGCCTGACCTTCAGCAATCTTAATCGAAATATGAGGAGTGGAAAGGTTGTTAGGGTTCTCCTGTACATACCTTAAGGCTTCTGCGCGTCTCGTGTTGAAGTATTTAACAAGACGATGAAATGTCATCTGCACGCACGCAGTAATTGGAACATTTCTAGCTCCCCTCAACACGCAATTAAAAACTTCCGAGAGATTGGTTGTCAATGTGCCGTAGCGAAAGCCCCCGTCATGTACCAATGTCCACTTCTCCGGCTCTAACTCCGATAGCCAAGTCCAAGCCTCTGCATTGACTGTTTTAATCCTTTCCATCAGAAAGTTAAACTTCCGAAGCTGATGTTCGCTCCCAGCTTTCCATACTGCTCTTTTCAACTGAACATTTGAGAATCTCGAGTTAAAATTACTGCAAACATGTCTCAAACAATATCGATGATAAGCTCTTGGTGGAGCCCATCCAATTTCATTATCAGCTATGGCACTTAGTATACCAGGATGTCGGTCAGATATAAGACAAATGCCATTTCTATCTTTCACAACATGCCTCCTAAGCCTCAGCAAAAAACCAGCTCCAGCTAGCTGTACACTCTTCATCCACAATTGCATAGGCCAGTGGAAATATCCTATTACCAGCATCAGTGCCTGTTGCGATCAGCATCTTCCCTCGGTACTTTCCATAAAGATGTGTTCCATCAATAGAAATCACCGGGCGACAATACCGAAACCCCTCAACAGATGGTTGAAATGCCCAAAATACATAATTCAAGACCCGTTCAGAAGAACTTGCTTCACTGTAGAAATCCCAACATACAACTGTTCCAGGGTTAGCATTCTGCAGTGCAAGCATGTATCTAGGGAGCTTTGCATATGACGGTTCCCATTCACCAAATATATCAATCAATGCCCTCTGCTTTCCATGCCATGCTTTGGCATATGACACTGTATAGTGAAATTGTTCTGCAATGGTTGCTATAATAGCTTCAATATTCACACTTGGATCTTTCTCCACAATGTGTCGAACAGCATGGCTAATAACTCGAGATGTAATATGTTTGTTATCCCGAGTTAAATTACTGAATAAACAAGAGTGCGGCCCTTCATACCTTGTGATCTCAAAAAATCCATGCTTCTTCAACTTGGTAGCACGCAACCTCCACGGACACCGTTGGGCAGTACTTGAAGAGGCACATCTCACAGACCAGAATAGTTTCTTCGACTCCACCACATTATATGTGCGATGCTTCTTGATGTGATACATTTCACATGCTCTCTTCAGTTCATCTTTAGTATTAAACAATAATCCTTTAGCAAACTCAGTCATTGATGGATCCCAAAATTGAGATTTGAAGGGTAACTCTCTTGGAGTACTGACACATCCACCATCATGCAAATTTAACTCATTATAAAATTCTGGAACTTGTTCATATGCAAAGGCTTGATGATCATGTACCTGAGTTGGAATAGGTCTGGATGAGTGTATGCAGGAATGGAACTAAAGCCAGTGTCATGAACTACCACGTCTCCATATGACTCTTCATCTTCATATGACTCTTTTCTGAGTATCATGTTCAGGCCAATAGTCATCATCTGCACTTTCGTCTGACTCCATTCCCCGACTATCAATATTACACTGATTGTTTACCACATCATCACTTTGCACAGCTGGCATAAATTCCCTCAATCATTGGGAAATCCACTATAGTCCTAACCTGTTCCTGCTGCTGGGCTATAGGAGAACTGTCTCGAACATTCTCTATATGACCAACACTATATGGCTCTGGAACATCATCCTTTAAAACATAGACTTCAATACACCGATATTCTGGAAACTTCGAGGGAAATGTCAACATGTGCTCCACATCGTCGTCGTCCTCAATTGGAAGAAGCACATATTTTTGATGCAATGTTGGAGATCTCCACATCAATCTGATGATATGTCTCTGTACTGGAATTGTTAGAACTGTATGTATCTGATCAACCAACTCAGCAAAGCGTGTTCCCGTGCTCAATTTCAAACATTTACGTGGAGGTTGATTATAATGTATCCCTTCTTGGCCACCATGTTCAATTGATCCATCATAATATAGTAAAACACGTACAGTTTCCATCTGAAAAAAGGTGATCAAAATTTATCTCGATCAGCTACAAACAAAAAAAATTTAAATATGCATATGTATTTTAGTAGCATTTAGCACATATTGGTTCCCAAGGTATGGAACATTTAATCTCTCATGATGATAGCAAAAATAAAACATCTATATTGCTTTCTTCTTTGTCAAAAAAATATATTAATATCAATTATATGAGGGAATGTATACACACACATCTCATGCATATAAAAATAGTTTAAGAATGGAATGTGTATCTACCTTGAAGAATCCCCCAAATCTCTCCGGCAAGCAAAGGAACTTCAAGCAAGTCGGACTTAGGCTAAAGGGAAGGGAAAAGGGCTGGAAGCCCTTTAAAAGAACCCCCGATCGGAGGCTCTCTGGTTGGGGGACTGTGTTGGAATCGCCACCGATTCCTGGAATCGCCACATCATGTGGCGATTCATCGCCAATGTGGCGATTCCAATGGGTGGAATCGCCACATGTGGCGATTCCAAGTGGATCGCCACATGATGTGGCNACATCATTTCGATAATAACTTTGGATTCCATCCCTTTCGTTTAAAACCGGTGCCTTTTGGCACCGGTTTGAAAAACGAGTCATGGCCCGTCATAGTTTCTCTTTTTTTGGCAAGTGGACCGTGACAGTTTCCTTCTTTTTTTTTTTTTTTGGCAAGTGGCTTGTGATAGTTTCTCTATTTGGCAAGTGGCGCATGACAATTTCTTTCTTTTTTTGGGTCTTTCATAAAAAAAGAAATTTTTTAAAATCATTTTAACGAACCGGTTAGGGGCTAGTGTAGGACCCGAGTTGGCTCATCCGTCTCGGTCCAGCCCTAACCCGATCATAGGTTAACTGGTGCATCAACAGTCAACGTTCTGACCGTTGACCATTGATTTTGATTAAAAAATTATTTTTTAAAGGATAATTTTTGGTGCGACTTTAAATTCAAATATTAGTATTTTATATATATTGAGATGGATTAATTAAAACAACATGTCACTAAAGTAACCTCCCTTATGAAAATTAATCTTATTTCAAAATATAAAAAGTATGTGCATGCAATTTATGTGAATATCTATCGGCCTAAAGGAAGATAAATATTCAACATAATTGCATGTGCACCTATGGTAATAAACACGTGATGATTATTCGATTTTATAAGTGAATAATAAATTGGCCCAAAGATAGATTCATTATTCGATATGTTTGATCATCAGTGTTTGATTACTACACCAAGATATCACTTACAAGTTACTATTTTGTCTAAAGATAAAATATTAATGGAGTGTTCGATATCTTGAGAAGGGATTTACTTTCATTTGAATTTATTTTTGCTTTAAAACTAATATGAGCTTGTTTTGTTGTTCTTTGTCTAGCTTACAATCCTGTTAATATTACTGCCAATATCAATTCAATTCATATGCTGAATGGCTCAAACTTCAAGTTTTGAAAAGAAAATCTCTTATAGTTCTTGGAGTTATGGATCTCGATCTTGTTTTAAGGACTGAATCTCCTTTACCTCTTACAGATAAGAGTACCTCAGATGACAAGAGGGACATAGAAAGGTGGAAGAAATCAAATCGCATATGTATGATGATTGTGAAGAAAGCCATTCTAGAAGCATTCAGGGGCATAATATATGAAAAAAATTAACTACTACTAAGGCTTTCCTTGAGGATATTGAAAAGATATTTGTCAAGAATGAAAAGGCTAAAATTGGTATACTCTTGACAAGTCTAATTTCAATGAGGTATAAGGGGACAGGCAATATTAGGGAGTACATCTTGGAGATGTCTCATATTTCTTCCAAGCTGAAAGCACTTAAGCTCGAACTCTCTGAAGACTTGCTAGTGCATCTAGTTTTGATATCCCTTCCGGTACAGTTTAACTAGTTTAAGGTAAGCTACAACTGTCAGAAAGAGACTTGGTTTCTAAATGAGCTCATCTCACACTGTGTTCAAGAGGAGGAAAGGCTTCAGCAAGATAAGACAAAGAGTGCTCACTTGGTCTCAACCTCTAAGGACAAAGAAAAAAAATGGAAGAAGGATAAGGTTGCAGATACGACACTTCAAAAGAGACAACAAAAGAAACCAAATGACTCGGAAGGCACTAGTTGTTTCTTTTATAGAGCTGAAGGACATAAGAAGCCGTGCACTATTATCATATATGATATGCTAAGAAAGGTATGCTTCTTAATTTGATTTTTTCTGAAGTTAATTTAACTTCGGTACTTAGATACATATGGTGGATAGATTCTGGTGCAACAACTCACATCAGTGTGTCTATGCAAGGTTGCTTGAGTTGCCGAAAGCCAAATGATGCTAAAACATACATCTATGTGGGCGATGGCAAGATGGTTCAAGATGAGGCAATAGGATAATTTAGATTATTGTTAAAGACTGGATTTTATTTGGATCTTGATGAAACTTTCATTGTACCATCTTTTAGATGGAATTTGATTTTTATTTCTGTTTTGGACAAATTTGATTATTTTTGTTCATATGAAAATCAAAAATTTAGTTTGTTTTATGATTCAAATTTGGTTGGTTTCGATTCTTTGTGAAGTTATGATAATCTTTATTCAATTGATATATTGTTTCATTCAATGAATCCCTACATTTAAGTACATGAGGTACTAAGAGAAAATTAACTAGTGAGAATTCGATAGTATTATGGCATAAGAGATTAAGTCATATTTTTAGATAGAGAATAGAGAGACTTGTGTCAAATAAAATTCTCAATCCCTTAGATTTCACAGACTTCGATGTTTGTGTTAATTGTATAAAGGGAAAACAAACAAATAAAAAGAGATTTGAAGCCAACAAGACTCTGGACGTCTTAAAACTTTTACATATGGATATCTGTGGCCATATGTAGCTTGACTTGTTCACCAATGCCGATGCTTGGATCTCTAACTATTTCAACGACATCATTGGCACTAACATCAGCAGGGTCTTTGCCATGATGCTCATCACCACCTACAATAAGGCTCTGGTGGTCCCTTGTCGACCAAACAAGCGCTTCTTCTACAAACCAAAGTCGTCATCATCTTCTTTGTCATTGTTGCCATTGTCCTCCTTTTGTGGGTACCCTTAGCAACTATTTCAAGGAAGGGGCGAAGGAGGGTCGTTGGCAATGGCAATGACAATGATGGAGAAGGCAATGAAGCAGGCTTCTAGGGAAGGAGCTAATGCTATAGGACACTGTAAAGCCAGCTCTAATTCCATGTTATGACCTAAAGGGCTCAACCCCTATGGTACTCTCGCACTGATGCCCTCAAAAGTGAGAGCTGACTTCTAGCTATGATAGGTGTGCCTAGCAATATGGCTAGAGCTAGGGCGATTCTCACCAATAGAGCTACTGAATGGGGTTAAGATTGAGCTCCAAGATCTCGAGTAATAGACAGTTCATCTCTTTTAGGTTGTCGATGATCATTCGAGTTTGTCTTGGAATTAAGAAGCTCAAAAAGGAAAAGTTTTCTAAATTCATCTAGGACTTTAGTTCTATTTCGTATAGTCTTAGAATTCAGAAGATAAAGCAAGACATGTTTTCATTTACATATAAGACTCTAGTCCTAGTCCTTGAAGCACACTGTATCTCCATCCTCTTCATAAACACATATAACTTTGGTTTTCAAGGTGGCTTTGGCTTAGGTCTAGGCCATGAAGCCCTTTACTCTAGGGAATCCTAGGTAACTCAGAGAGTTATTATAAGAGTTTATGAGCATATAATGTTAGGTGTATGCGAGTCTAGGGATTCATGAGAGAGTCTCTAGTTGGGAAGAGATCATAGTAATTGTAGAGTTTGGTGAGTAATAGTTTTTGTAATTTCCAATTCTTCTTGGTAGTAGAATTGCTTTCTCTCGTTCATCCATGGATGTAGGCCTATGGGTCGAATATTAACCCTTGTGTATTTTTCTTTTTTATTTAGTTTTACTTTCTTATCTTCCGCATTGATATTGTATAACATGCATGCTTTTGTTATCTTATACCAAGAGATATCATAATTTTCATTACCCCATGTAACCCCTGGTAATTAATTTAGGGGAGAATGTAACCCTGGTAATTAATTTGGGGACACTTGGGACGTTTTCTTCTGACGTTGCGATGTCTGGAATTTTGAACCTCCGCGTAACGGATGGGTTCTCGATTTTCTTGAGCTGAGGCATCGCGAGGGTGCTTAAAAGGAGATCGAGGGCAAACCTCTCCTTCATCTCGCGCATGCCTGCTCCTTGTAAGCCACTGTCTATGCTAGAGAGCTGATTTTTGGGCTATGTTTTGGATCAGGATTGAGGAAAAGAGAAAATATGGGCCGGATCACTATTGATCCTAGTTTCTTGGGGTATTTTTATTTCCCTATATGTGCATATATATTGAGAGATATTCGAGGCCAAAGTTGGGCCCGGGATTAGTTTGGGGTAGAATTTAAGGGACACTTTATTATTCAAATTTTAGGGATTTAATTGTGAAATTAATGCTGTAGGTAACCAGATGTCCAAATAGCTGGTTTACAGTTTGAAATTAGCATACTGAGGTAAGTAAGCCAATTATCATAATTTTATAAATTATTTAATATATAAATCTTTGAAATTATTGTTGTATGCATATTTATGAAATGAGACAAATGAATTTTGATATTTAATTTGGTAATAGTACCACGAGTATACAAATGAGTATTTGCTATGATTATTACAGCTGATAATATTTTGCAAAGTAATGGCTTTATATGTATGTGCAAAAGATGAATTATATGCTTATTTTGACTTTGCAAAATATAATGGTACTATTGATATGTTTATATATAATTGTTAATAATATTTAAACCACTGTATATATGATGTGAGAAGCTTATGCTTATATTGATACATGAAGTGTGACATGCAAATATGATGATGATATTGAGATATATTTATATGTGTCGCCGCGGTTCTCATATGATGTGAATGATGTGAAATGATGTGAAATGCCAAGTGATACGAGACCCACCTCCACAGGGAAAGATATGTGGAGGACACACATCTGTAGGGTGTGTTGTGATTGTTTTTGATACATGGCATAATGCTGGCACTAGGACCCTTCCTTTTAGGGGACATTTAAGAGTGATACACCAATTGGGTGTTGTAGGGCCGTGGGACACATAAGGAGTGGTAATTATATAAATATAGTGGGTTTGTTTACATTGCATATGTTGGCATTTATTGTATGATTTAGCTTCCAAAATTACTTTGAGAAAATGATATGCATATTTTGATAATATGGCAAGTGTATTTGAAATTGGAAGCTTTTTATTGGTAAAGCCGAGTTGATTTGATAATATTTTGAAGTGATTAATGGATTATATTATATTATAGTAGGCTTACTTATTGAGTGTGAGTTCATATAAATCTCACAATGTTTTTCAGAGCCACAAGACTGAAGAAGGAATTATGGGGTAGATGGAGCTTCTATTAAAATAAATTAGATCCATTATGTTGATGTAACCCCAGTGATGTTTGTGTGTAGGGCTTGTAGCCCAAACCTTATAATTATGGTTTATTTAAGTTATGGATTTTGGACTGAATATATATAATTATTGCCTTTTATTGATTTATGTGTTATAAATTAGGGACGCCTTGCATGCCTGGCATGCGGCGGGTTGTCACCCTAGCTCAAATTTTTGGGTCTGGGGCGTGACAGCTTTAATGGTATCAGAGCCTAGGTTATGACCTTAGGGATACATACATGATGACACTTTAGACAAAATATTAGGATGATATTGAGACAATTATAACTTTATAGGAATTTCAGGTATTATGCTTTGGAAGCCTGAAATATAAAGTTTATCATGATATAAAAAAACTAATTTATCAGGAGATAGGAATGGCTAGTTGCACTAGAAGTCAACATAATGATGAGGACTCCCAGGTTGGTAATGCTGGTCAGCTGGGAGGTCAGGAAACTACCGGAGGTGCTGGCCTGTCACTCAAGTCGGGGCTGATCACCAACGACTCCAGACTGAGATGCTTCAGGTTCTCTCGGGTATGGCGCAGTCGATGCAGGACATGCAACAACAGAGCCTGCAGGCCTTGTCCACTCAGCCTGCCCCCATTATTCCGCAGACTCAGCCTGCTCCCACTATTTTGCAGACCCAGCCTATCCCTCCTGCTCCACAAACTCAGCCAACCTTACCTACTCAATCTGCACCATTAACCCAGCCTACTCCACCTCAACCCTGGGTAGGGGTTGGCCGCAGCTTTGCTGATTTCAAAAAGTTTGCCCCTGCCCCTTTCTCTGGAACCACCAACCCTGTTGATGCTGAGCGGTGGATGCGAGACATGGAGAAGGCTTTTACGGCCCATGGTAGCCAGGAGATGGAGCGGATCAGATTTGCCACCTATCTTCTCCAGGGGAAGCTTATGATTGGTGGTTAGTTGAGGAATAGCGACGGGGTGGACAGTTATTTCTTGGGGAGAGTTTAGGGAGGCATTTTTCGACAAATACTTTTCCAGGAGTGTGCAAAGATAGATGGAATCAGAGTTTATCAAATTGGAGCAAAGAAATCTTTCTGTGGCCCAGTATGAAGCTGAATTCACCAGGTTGGCCCGATTTGCTCCAAATATACTGACCAATGAAATGGCCAAGATCACCAGATTCACTGAGGGACTGCAACCCAGACTAAGGCAAGCAGTCAATGCTTTTTAGCTTCTCACTTATAGTGCTGTGGTGAATAAGGCCTTGGTGATTGAGAGGGATATGAATGCAGTCCAGAGAGATTGGGAGCAACAGAGGAAGAGGAAAGGGCCTAATTCTGGCCAATCCCCAGTTCAGGCCAGGAAGAGAGGCACACAACAGGCCCCAGCAGGACAACAGAATAGGGAGACTCATTACCTTCACTATGGGAACTTCCATCCTGGAAGGCCTTGCTGCAGACTACCTGATGCCTGCTTCCTTTGTGGGAAAACTGATCATAAGATAGCCACCTGTCCCCTTCGGAAGGATCAGCAGCCTTCTTCTAATCTAGGGATGAGCTAGCATCATTAGCAGCAGCCACCGAGGACCCAGGGAAGGGTCTTCACCCTTACTCAGCAGGATGCTGCAGCCTCTAATTCTATGGTGACAGGAATGATTAAAGTAGGCACTGCTTATGCTCGAACCTTAATTGACTCGGGTGCCACTCATTCTTTCATATCTGACATCTATCTTGACAAGAATGCGTCATTGACACCCGTTCCTCTGGAGCAAGAGTTGCATATTGCTTTGCCTAATGGAGATATTATGAAGGTTGACACAGTATGCAAATCCTGCCTGATTGTCTTGGAGGATAGGAGGTTAAATGCTGATCTAATTGTCCTTCCATTGAAGTTCTTTGATGTTATTCTTGGAATGGATTGGTTGGCCTCCTATCATGCTTCAGTAGACTGCTTCAGGAAGATTGTTAACTTTAAAATTCTAAGATAGCCTGAATCCAGTTTTACTGATGGTCAGAAACATCTAGCCTTGGTGTTCGTATCAACGCTACAGGCTGAAGGTATTTGATGAATGGTGGTCTAGGATTTCTTGCTGTAGTCAAGGACCTTCGGTAGGAAGAGACCAAGTTGGAGGATATTCCTATAGCCCGAGAATTCCTTGATGTCTTCCCTGATGATTTGACTAATTTGCCCCCAGATCGGGAAGTCGAATTCTCCATTGATCTAGTTCCTGGAACTGGACCTATATCCAAGGTCCCTTACCTCATGGCCTCGGCTGAGCTAAAGGAATTGAAGGATCAGTTGCAGGAGCTTCTAGATCGGGGATTTATCAGATCCAGTGTTTCTCCTTGGGGTGCTCCAGTACTATTTGTTAAGAAGAGGGATGACAGTCTTCGGCTCTGCATTGATTATCGAAAAATCAATAAGGTAACAGTGCGGAATAAGTACCCTCTACCGAGGATTGATGACTTGTTTGATCAACTCCAAGGAGCCCAGATATTCTCAAAGATTGATCTCAGGTCAAGGTACCATCAACTCAAACTCAAGAAGGGGGATGTGCCTAAGACAGCATTCAGAACCAGATATGCCACTATGAGTTCTTGGAGATGCCGTTTGGGTTAACTAATGCCCCAGCAGCATTCATGGATTTGATGAACAGAATTTTCAAGTCATACTTGGATCAGTTTGTGGTGGTTTTCATTGATGATATCTTGATATATTCCAAGAGCCATAAGGAGCATGAGGACCACCTGAGAATCGTGCTACAGATTCTTCAGAGAAGAAGCTTTATGCCAAGCTGCAAAAGTGTAATTTTTGGTTGGATCAAGTATCTTTCTTGGGTCATATAATATCCAAAGACGACATATATGTGGACCCAAAAAAGATTGAAGCTATTATTAGCTGGAGCTGACCTTCCAATGTGGCAGAAATAGAAGCTTCTTAGGGCTAGCCGGGTACTACCGTAAATTTGTGGAGAACTTCTCTCGTATTGCTCTACCCCTAACTCGCTTAACCCAAAAGCGAGTGAAGTTTGACTGAACAGAGGAGTGCGAGAAAAGTTTTCAGGAGTTAAAGTAGCGCCTAGTGACAGCTCCCATTCTTGTTCTTCCGACAGGATCTAAAGGTTTTACTCTATATACGGATGCCTCTCGGAAAGGATTGGGATGCATTCTGATGCAGAACGAGAAGGTGATAGCCTATGCCTCCAGACAATTAAAGCCTTATGAGTAGAATTATCCTATTCATGATCTGGAATTGGCTGATGTGGTTTTTGCTCTGAAGATTTGGCGACATTACTTATATGGGGTGTCGTGTGATGTGTATACAGACCATAAGAGTCTAAAATACATCTTCACATAGAAGGAGCTAAACTTGAGGGTAGAGGAGGTAGTTGGAGCTACTGAAGGATTATGACTTGACCCTACACTATCATCCTGGGAAGGCCAATATAGTAGCTGATGCCTTGAGCAGAAAATCCTCTTCTGAGTTAGCTTGCTATGATTACTTCCCAGCCTCACATATTGAGAGACCTTGAGAGGTGGAAGGTTGGATTGAGAGTACAGCGGTCTGATGAGCTTGTTGCAGCACTTGTACTCCAGCCAACCCTTGTTGACAAGATCAAGTCCTCCCAGAAAGAAGATCCAGATTTACGTACAAAGGATTAAAGAAGCTGTGCAGTCAGGAGTTCAGAATGAATTTTATGTAATGGAGGTTGGATCCTGAAATTTGAAGGTAGACTTTGTGTGCCAAACATAGAAGAGCTAAAAGCCAAAATTTTGAAGGAGGCTCACTACTCTCCTTATACTATGCATCCAGGTGGCACTAAGATGTACAGAGACTTAAAGAAAAATTTTTGGTGGAAGGGTATGAAGAGGGAGATTGCTCAGTATGTGGTCAAGTGCTTGGTTTGCCAGCGAGTGAAGGCCGAGCATCAAAGGCCTGCGGACCTCTTCAATCTCTGATGATTTCTCAGTGGAAATGGAAAAAGATTACAATGGATTTGGTGACTGGTCTGCCCAAAACTCCCAGGAGTAATGATGCAGTTTGAGTTATTATGGATAGACTAACAAAATCAGCTCATTTTCTACCTTTCAGAGTTGGGGTCTCTAGTGAAAGATTGGCTCGTTTGTATATTGAGCAGATCGTGAGACTCCATGGTGTTCCTGTATCTATTGTATCAGATAGGGATACCAGGTTTGTGTCCCAGTTCTGAAAAGTCTTCATAAAGCTATGGGAACCAAATTAAACTTCAGTACAGCCTATCATCTCCAGTCAGATGGACAATCAGAGAGGACCATACAGATTCTGGAAGACATGTTGCGAGCCTGTGTGATGGACTTGGGTGGAGCTTGAGATAATCACTTACCTTTAGTAGAGTTTGCCTATAATAATAGTTACCAAGCCAGTATCCAGATGGCTCCATTTGAAGCTCTATATGGTAGGAGGTGCAGATCTCCTTTATATGGGAATGATGTGGGGGAAAGAAAATTGCTAGGCCCTGAGCTGATTCAGTAGACAGTTGAAAATGTGCAATTGATCAGGGAGCGTCTTCGTACAGCTCAGAGCAAGCAAAGAGCTATGCTGATGTTAGAAGGAGGGAATTAAATTTCAGATTGGGGACCATGTCTTCTTAAGGGTATTACCAACCAAGGATGTGATGAGATTTGGGATTAGAGGAAAGCTGAGTCCACGTTATATTGGACCTTTTGAGATCTTGAGCAGAATAGGAGAGGTAGCTTACAGCCTGGCACTGTCACCAATTCTATCTGGGGTACACAATGTGTTTCATGTTTCTATGTTGAGGAAGTATATTCCTGACCCCAGCCATGTAATAGAGTATGAACCTATACAGTTAAAGAAAGATTTGTCATATAAGGAGCATCATGTGCGTATCGTGGACCGCAAGGATCAGGTTTTGAGAGGCATACCATTTCCTATGTCAAGGTACAGTGGAGTAATCATTCTGAGAGAGAGAGGCTACTTGGGAACTTGAGGAAGAAATGAAAAAAAATATCCATAATTATTTATATCTTAATATAGAAAAATGATGTATCGATGACAGTTGACTTTTGAATAAAATCTAGTTGATTATGGAATAGAAAATTTGGATTCTATATTTTTAATGGAAATGTATCAATTTCGAGGCTGAGATTTTTATAAGGAGGGAGAATGTAACCCCGGTAATTAATTTAGGGGAGAATGTAACCCCGATAATTAATTTGGGGACACCTGGCACGTTTCCTTCTGACGTTTAGGCGACGTCTGAATTTCTGAACCTCCGCGTAATGGATGGGTTCTCGATTTCCTTGAGCCGAGGCATCGTGAGGGTGCTTAAAAGGAGATCGATGGCAAACCTCTCCTTCATCCTGCGCGTGCCTGCTCCTGGTAAGCCACTGTCCATGCTAGAGGGTGAGAGAGACAAAGCGAGAGAGCTGATTTTTGGGCTATGTTTTGGACCAGGATTGAGGAAAAGAGAAAATATGGGCCGGATCACTATTGATCCTAGTTTCTTGGGATATTTTTATTTTCCCATATGGGCATATATATTGAGAGATATTCGAGGCCAAAGTTGGGCTCGGGATTAGTTTAGGGTAGAATTTAAGTGACACTTTATTATTAAAATTTTAGGAATTTAATTGTGAAAATTAATGCTGTAGGTAACCAGATGTCCAAATAGCAGTTTACAGTTTGGAATTAGCGTACTGAGGTAAGTAACCAATTATTATGATTTTATAAATTATTTAATATATAAATCTTTGGATTTATAGTTGTATGCATATTTATGAAATGAGACAAATGAAATTTTGATATTTAATTTGGTAATAGTATTACGAGTATACAAATGAGTATTTGCTATGATTATTATAGCTGGTAATATTTTGCAAAGTAATGGCTTTATATGTATGTGCAAAAGATGAATTATATGCTTATTTTGACTTTGCAAAATATAATGGTACTATTGATATGTTTATATGTAATTGTTAATAATATTCAAACCACTGTATATGTGATGTGAGAAGCTTATGCTTATATTGATGCATGAAGTGTGACATGCAAATATGATGATGATATTGAGATATATTTATATGTGTCGCCGTGGTTCTCATATGATGTGAATGATGTGAAATGATGTGAAATGCCAAGTGATACGGGACCCACCTCCACAGGGGAAGATATGTGGAGGACACACATGTAGGGTGTGTTGTGATTGTTTTTGATACATGGCATAACGCTGGCATCATGACCCTTCCTCTTAGGGGATATTTAAGAGTGATACACCAGTTGGGTGTTGTAGGGCCGTGGGACACATTAGGAGTGGTAATTATATAAATACATTGGGCTTGTTTACATTGCATATGTTGGCATTTATTGTATGATTTAGCTTCCAAAATTACTTTGAGAAAATGATATGCATATTCTGATAATATGGCAAGTGTATTTGAAATTGGAAGCTATTTTATTGGTAAAGCCGAGTTGATTTGATAATATTTTGAAGTGATTAATGGATTATATTATATTATAGTAGGCTTACTTATTGAGTGTGAGCTCATATAAATCTCACAATGTTTTTCAGAGCCACAAGACTGAAGAAGGAATTATGGGGTAGATGGAGCTTCTATTAAAATAAATTAGATCCATAATGTTGATGTAATCCCAGTGATGTTTGTGTGTAGGGCTTGTAGCCCAAACCTTATAATTATGGTTTGTTTAAGTTATGGATTTTGGATTGAATATATATATTATTACCTTTTATTGATTTATGTGTCATAAATTGGGGACGCCTGCATGGGCAGGTTGTCACCCTATCTCAAATTTTTGGGTATGGAGCGTGACACCCCAACAAGTAGTATCAAAGCTTGCTTCTATCTCAAACATAGTATAAGTGTATACCTTTGTCATAACAAGTGGTACGAGAGTTTTTGAAGTCATTTAGCATTGTTGGTCTCTACTGCACTAGTCTATACACAGGCCATGGTTCAAATCATGTTCAAGCCTGATTTGTTCAAGGTGTACATGAGTGTTGATCTTTAGTAGATGCAGTGTTGGAGCCGCTAGCATCTTGGATCTAAATCCCCTTTCGTTGGCATGTCCCAATTGGTGGTCTCAGCGGAGATAAAGTCCTTGGTATCTCCCAGCATCTTCGGCAGTGGTTATAGCAAATGGTTCATGGTTGAGGGACGTGAAGAGAACATGTCGAAGAGGGTGTAATTTGAGAAGTAGATGGCGGTTGCATGACTCTCAAAGCGGCGCACATCTTTAACAGGAAAGCATCTGCACAAATCTTGAAGCTATGCAACTCCTGAAGTAGCATGANAATGAGAAAAACACTACCATAGTATCTCTAAGAAGTGATCATGGAACTGAATTTGAAAATCACATATTTGAAAGTTTCTGCACTGAAAAATGGTATTAATCATACTTTTTCAGCCCCTAGGACTCCACAGCAAAATGGTGTAGTTGAAAGAAAAAATAGGACTCTAGAGGACATGGCCCGTACCATGCTATGCGAAAGTAACCTACCAAGTACTTTTGGGCGGAAGCTATTAACACAGATGCTACATCTTAAATCGAGCCCTAAAAGACCAATCTTAAGAAAACACTTATGAATTATGGAATGAAAGAAAACCCAATATAAAATACTTTCATGCATTTGGATGTAAATATTTTATTCATAATAATGGTAAAAATAATTTAGGAAAATTTAATGCTAAATCTGATGAAGGAATCTTTTTAGGATATTCAACAACTAGTAAAGCTATAGAGTGTTTAACAAAAAACCTTAGTAGTTGAAGAATCCATTCATATAGTTTTCGATGAGTCTTTTCTGAAAAGCTTGATGATGAGGAAGATACAAACATAATTGAAAAAGATCTTGAAAAACTTAATATTGAAGTATCTTCAGATCATGAGCAAGAGCTAAAGATGATGATTCACATAAGGACGATGATGTAATATTGATCATAATGATATAGATCTTCAAGAGACTAGAGATATGCTCATAGTCATCCCAAGGAATTGATTATAGGTGATCCATCTCAAGAATAGAACTAGATCATATATGAGAAATATTAGTAATCATCTTGCATTTGTATCACAAATTGAACCTAAAACTATTGAAGAGCTAAAAAGATAATAATTGGATGTTAGCAATGCAAGAAGAATTAAATCAATTTACAAGAAATAATGTATGGACTTTAGTTGAAAGACCTAAAAATCATTCAGTTATAGGATCAAAATGGATATAGAAATAAACTAGATGAAAATGGCATAGTAATTAGAAACAAAGCTAGATTAGTTGCTAAAGGATATAATCAAGAGGAAGGTATTGATTTTGATGAAACCTTTGCACCAGTAGCTAGATTAGAAGCCATTAGACTTTTACTTGCATTTGCATGTCATATGAATTTTAACTTATTTCAAATGGATGTTAAAAGCGCATTTTTAAATGGATTTATAAATGAAGAAGTTTATGTTGAACAACCACCAGGTTTTGAAGATCACAAATTTTCAAATCACGTCTTTAAATTGCACAAAGCTTTATATGGTTTGAAACAAGCACCTAGAGCTTGGTATGATAGGCTAAGCAAATTTTAATTGAAATGATTTCACAGGAATGTAGATAAAACATTGTTTTTGAAAAGAAAAAGTAAAGATTTATTTGTAGTACAAATATACGTTGATGACATTATTTTTGGTGCTACTAACGATTCTCTATGTCAAGAATTTGCTAAGTGATGCAGGGAGAATTCGAGATGAGCATGAGGGGAAAACTCAACTTCTTCTTGGACTCCAAATCAAACAAAGTAAAGAGGGAATCTTCATCAACCAAACAAAATACACAAGAGAAATCCTAAAGAAGTTTGGTATGGAATCAATGAAACCCCTTGGAAACACCAATGAGTCCTTCAGCAAGCTAGACAAAGATGAAGAAGGTAAAAAGGTTGATCAAAAGTATTATCGGTATCATCGGATCCCTTCTTTATTTAACCGCAAGTAGACCAGATATTATGTTTTCTGTATTTTATGTGCTAGATTTCAATCAGAACCTAAAGAATCACACTTAATAGTTGTTAAAAGATTAAGATATCTAAATGGAACAAAAAATGTAGGTTTATGGTATTCTAGAGACTCCACATTAAACCTAATTGCATACTCAGATTCTGATTATGCTGGATGTAAATTAGATAGAAAAAGCATAAGTGGTGCATGCCAATTCTTGGAAGTAACTTAATCTCATGGTTTAGCAAAAAGAAAATTCAGTTTGCATTATCAACTACTGAAGCTGAATATGTAGCAGCTGGAAAGTTGCTGTGCGCAAATCCTATGGATTAAGCGACAACTTGAAGACTATGGTATCACACTTAATAAGACACCCATAAAATGTGATAATACAAGCGCAATCAATTTAACTAAAAATCCAATTCAACATTCAAGGACAAAACAAGAAGAAATTAGATATCACTTTATAAGAGAACATGTAACTAATGAAGAAATTGTCTTGAATATGTTAACACTGAAGAACAATTAGCTGATATTTTTACAAAACCTTTAAGCGAAGAAAGATTTTGTTATCTTAGAGGAGAATTAGGATTTGTGATCCTTTGGAATAGACTTTGAAACCCCTAAGGAAATATCTAGAGTTCTTTCAAATTTCAAAATCTTAAGGAATTTTATCTAGAACTCATATCAATTTGATCTCTCAAAATCCATGATTTCTAATCATACTCAAAGATCAAATTCCGGACTCATTTCAGATTCTCTGAATCTTTATTCTTTTTTTCACTGAAATGGTCTAGGAGCCGACTCGGACAGTATCGGAGTCGACCCCTGTTTCTGTTGAAACTCGGGAGCCGACCCCCGCTCTGCGCGAGTCGACTCAATTTCGGGTTCGTACTCTGTGACTACTCGGGAGCCGACTTCACGCTTTGCGCGAGATAACTCGACGTGGTCCTAGGCTGATTATCTAGGGCACGAGTCGACCCGATGGTCATTCCAATCGTTTCCAATCATTCCAAACTCTTTCCAAAAATTTCCCAACCCTCCAAAACCTCCAAAAACCTCTGATTATTCACTCCATCTAGATCTATGGCACCCAAAACTCGTGGAGCAAGCAGTAGTGGCGCTGGATTGAAGAGGAAACGGACCGTTCGACGACCTGTCCGCGAGCCATCTTTGGATTCATCTTCTACTTCTTCTCCAAGTGGCTCTCCTGTTCCTGCTACCACTCTCAGGTAGATCACCTTTCCAGTAGAGTTGTGACAATCGGTAGAAAGGTTGATTTTGAGTTATTTGAGAATGAAGGTTTTATAATAGGTAGACAGTTGATTGAGATGGGACTGGAGAAAATGTGTTTGCTGGATTGTCCCACGTACCCTGCTCTAGTTAAGGAGTTTTACAAGAATTTGACAAGAGGTGATAATGGTTTAGTGAGCGTAGTGAGAGGCATTGGACTGAACATCACTGCCACCATTCTATCTAGACTGTTGAATTTACCACTGTCTGGACCATCCACTTTTGCCCAGAGGATAGATCGCCAACCCTCACAAGACTATTGAACAGAAATTTTGAGGGATTTGAAGAAGTTCTTGCAAGCCAATTACCTTTGGAGCTGAGGTTACTTCACAACATCTGCAGTAGGGTATTGTTTTCCAAGACTGGCAGATTCGACTATGTATCTGAGCGAGACATTTTTATTATGGATGCTGTTGTTTCTGGAAGCCTATTAATTTGCCTCGGATGATCATTTGGTATATGGCTGATTGTGGTGGGAAGAAAAGTCAAGTTTGCCCTATGGCATGGTTCTAACGAAATTATTTCAAAGCCAAGGGATTGCATTTAGTGATAGTGAGCCGAAAAAGGAATTAAGGCATACTGATTTTTACTCTTTGGCTACTATTAATCGAATGGGTTTTGTTAAGAGGAATGAAAGTGGGAGAGGAAGAATTGCAGAGGACAGAGCTTTAGATGCTGAGGCCCCCAGACCATCTGTGAGACATTCACACCTGAGCCTCCTCAGAGCTCTTCTATTCCAGATTCTGTTCCAGCCCCTGCTTATGTTCCTGATTCAACCCCTGCTCCTGCTCCTGCTCAGACTTCTACTTTATCATCTGTTAGCTTTTCTGATGTAGTTAGATCAGCTTAGATCCTTATCGAATTTGAGATAAGTGAGCATGAAAATAGGTTGAAAAAGAATTTGATGAAAAGTTTTAATTTGAAAGAAGCTTTGTATTCACTTAGTGATCGGGTTGCATCGATTTGACTCTGTTCATCCACCAGCTCCTTAAGTGAAGACTTGAAGAATATTTTTGGAGAACTTAAGGAAATCTGCGGTGACTCAGAGACCTATTCCCAGTGCAACCCGAGCTTCAGGATAAGATTACAACTGCTTGTACTTTTGTTGATAATAAGCTTAAAGATTATGTTACTCAATGTGAAGGAATGAGATAGTTGATCACTTGAAGAGGATTACAAGAAGAAACTTTTGATATTTTTAATGTAATCTCATTTCAATGTACTGAGTTATCTCATTTGTTGTAATGAAGTCAAGTTTACTTTCAATGTAATGAGTATGTTTACATTTTCATGTAATATCATTTTGAAGTAATGAGAAAGTTTGATGCTTTACTTATGTACATTTCAATTGTGAGTATCTTAGAATATCTTGAATGATTATCCTCAATTGATAATTTGAATGGTAAAAGATAAAGAATGATATTGATATAAGTAGTTAATCGATTTTCCTAACCTTTTGTTGATTACAAAAAAGGGGGAGATTTTAGTTAATCGTATATGCTTTCAATAAATTAAAGTTAAAATTTTAATTTTGAAAGAGGGAGAGAGTTTGAATATTAAAGGAGGAGAGTTAACTAAGTAAAGGAGAGATAACCAGTTATCATTATGCTTAATGTTTGAAAAGGGAAAAATTATTTGCTTGAACTTACAATTGAAAATTTTGAATGAATTACAAAATTGAGTTTCATAGGGAGAGCTATCTCATTTAGGGGGAGCCTTTCATGAACATAAAAATTGATTTTGGTTTCAGAAAAATTTTTCAATACAAACATGCATATACTCAATGTTTTTGTCATCATCAAAAAGGGGGAGATTGTTGAGAAATTTGGGAAATTGTATTTACCCCAACTTTATTGATTTTGATGATTTCCAAATGCCATGAGTATTTTAAAGGAAATAATGAGTTTATTTAATCAAAAACCTTGAGCTTATTCAAATGAAAGCAATGGACTCTCAATGTTTAAATTCACTAAGTATGAATCAATTTGAAAAAGAAGTTTCAAGCTCTATATTAATATTTCAAAGAGGAATTTTTACACGATATATTTCATTCAATGATTTCTTGAAACATGTCTTGAATCCATGCTTAATGTCATATTTAATGTATTCAAGTCAAAATTTTATTTAAAATTATTCTGGGACGAATTTCAAAGTCAATCAGAAAAATTTCTGATTTTTGATATGTTCCGGAGCCGACTCTAGAGTTTCAGAGTCGACTCCTGTAAGCCACAGAGATTTCTAATTTCTCGAGTCGACCCTTGGATTTCAGAGTCGACCCCTGACTCTGTGCGAGCCGACTCCTGTCTGTGCGAGCCGACTCCGCTCAAACAACAGAACCCATGTTTTTTAAGCACTTCTCGAGTCGACTCCCCATTTTCTTCGAGTCGACTCCCTATCAGGAGCCGACACTTTGGTTTTTCGCGAGTCGACCCTCTAACGTTTAAAATGTTTCTACTTTTAGTAATCGACTTTGAGCTGACTCCCACAGTGCTCGAGTCGACTCCTCAAAAACTAGGCGTAATTTTTTCATGACGACACGTCAGCCCCAACGGTAAGATTTTTAATTAACGGCTATATTTCTGTGTTTCTAACGGATATATTCTTGCAGAATCTATAAATAGAGGAGCTCTTTTCAAATCAAGAGAGACATATAGAGAGATTTTTATTTCAAAGAAAAAGAAGAGAAAGAGGAAAAACAGAGCTTCATTTGAAAAATCATTTGAGTCAAGAAAAGAGATTCAAAAGGAGTGAAATCAAAAGAGAGATTCGTGTGCTCCTGAGCTACAATCTACAAAAAGTTCAAGAGGAGATCCCAAAGCAACCAAGAGCAACATCAAGATCTTCCAACCTAGAAGAAAAAGAAGAAAAGCTTCAACCAACATCCAAAAGCCCCAAAGCTAGAAGAATCTGTGCTGAGGCCTGATTCCACACATCAAAGGAGTTGGAGAAGAGAAGCAAAGAAGCCAAGCCTGCATTGAAGCTTATTCAATCAGGCTTTTCTAAACCTAAGCTTTATTTTGATTATTCTGCTCTAGAGGAGCTGTTTGTAATTTATACTTGAAATTATTTTCTTGTGTACTGATTCAAAGTGGATTGAATCAGTGGAGGTAGTTGTACCTCGTTGTAAGCTTGGGATAGCTTACGTTTTGGGTTCGTTGTGACCCCGTTAAAACAACGAGTTGGGTTTTGTGCTGGTAAGCCCGTGTAAACCAGCTGGGTTTGTTGTGATCCCGAAAAATAACAAGTTTGAGTTATGAGCTTGGAAAACAACTCGGCTGTAATCTAGAGATTATAGTGTGGACCCAAGTGAATCTTGGGAGTGGACGTAGGTGCTGGTTGCGCCGAACACTATAAAAACCTTGTGTTTATCGTGCTCATTTGTCTCTCACTCTATCTTTCTTATATTTCTATTTGTGCATTGCTTAAGTTAATTTCTCTCACTTGCACATCTTGAGTTAACTTGTTTAAAACATTTTAAAAGTCTTAGATTTTTAAGAACCCAATTCACCCCCCCCCCTCTTGGGTTGCCATCTGGGCCAACAGTTGAAACTACATCAACTAGATGTAAAGTCAGCATTCTTGAATGGAGTATTAGAAGAAGAAATTTATGTTGACCAACCTCAAGGCTTCATCATCAAAGGTCAAGAAAACAATGTATACAAGTTAAAGAAAGCATTATATGGGCTGAAGCAAGCACCCAGAGCATGGTACTCTCAAATTGACACCTACTTCAATGAAAAAGGTTTTCTAAAAAGTCCAAGTGAACCAACACTTTATGTGATGAAGCAAGGTAATGATATTCTCATTGTCTCTCTTTATGTTGATGATTTAATTATTACTGGTAACAATGAGAATATGATCTTGACTTTCAAAAGTGAAATGATGAGAAGATATGAAATGAATGATATGGGTTTGCTTCATTATTTTTTGGGAATTGAAATAAGTCAAAGAAAAGATGGTATATTTATCAGTCAAAAGAAGTATGTAGAAGGCATTCTCAAGAAATTTAACATGGAAAATTGCAATAGTGTGGAAACACCTTTTGTGGTAAATGATAAGTTGATGAAAGAAGATGAAAGTGGTGAAGCAAATGCACAATATACAGAAGCATTATGGAAGCTTATTATATCTAACAATTATAAGGCCAGACATAATGTTTGCATCAAGTTTACTTTCCAGATTTATGCAAAAGCCAAGTAATATTCACTTTGGACAAGCAAAAAGAGTCTTGAGATACATCAAGGTACTAAAGATTATGGGATCATATATGAAAGAAACAAGAATGATATGATGAAATTAGTTGGATTTTGTGATAGTGATTAGGCTGAAAGTATTGATGACATGAAAAGCACATCAGGATATGCATTCTTTTATGGATCAGGTATCATATCTTGGGCATCCAAGAAGCAAGATCAGTGGCATTATCTTCTTCTGAAGCAGAATATGTTTTCAACAACTTTGGCAGCACAACAAATAATTTGGTTGAGAAGAATACTTGAAGATATGGGTGAAAAGCAAAAAGAAGCTACTACTCTGCTATATGACAACAAATCTACTATTTCTATGACAAAGAATCCTATATATCACAGCCGCACCAAGCATATCAAAATTAAGTACCATTTCATTAGAGATGTGGTAGAAGAAAAAGAAATTGAAGTCAAGTATTGAAGACTGAAGACCAAATTGCAGACATCTTCACCAAGGCACTACCCAAGGAGAAATTCATTCACTTTAGAGATCTCATGGTATCCAAAAACAACCATTAAAGGGGAGTGTTAAAAGATAATGGTTGTTAGTTTGTTAGAGTTAGTTTTTTTAAATAATGAGTCTATCTTTATGATTTGATATGATAGCTTTAGATGGATAAGATCATAAGAGGATTATGCTTATCCGTAGAAACAAGAAACAATATTTATATGGTGATGTGCTTAATGAAACGTAATAGAAAAATTTTATTCTTGAGTGAAAATCCTTCTTCTACCTTGATTCCTCTTTCCAAAACAATTTGTGTTGGAAACAATCCCAACACATGAACTATCTATTATGATATTATGAGGCTGATTTCTCTGTACTGTTTGGTTTAAATAAGCAAACGTCGTCTCCTTGTTTGCATAAAATAATTTGAGAAAAAAGATATATATGTTCGCTCTATATGCTAGTAAAGATAAATATTTTTATCCGTGATTATTTCCACTAAAGTGATCAAGATGGGCCTTCATTGAATCCTGCTAATATGTTATTTAATAGTTGGGCATGAAGCCGCAGGGGACGGATTGCTAATATTTCAGTAAGAGCAGAACAAATTATGGGTAGAGGGAGATAAGTTCAGATCTGTGAGGGTCACTTTGGTTGCCCACAGCATGCTTTCTTATGAGTTTAGTCCGGTACTCTTATGTGAGTAGATTTTTATTGTTCAAATATGTGGAGTTTCGTACACAATTCCCATCAGCCCAAGTCTTTTTTGTTAATTGTTTTTGCAAGGTGATATCATGACAAAGTTTTATGAGGGGTCATGACTTTATTTAATTATCTCGAGCTGCATGCGAGTAAAGAGTGTAAATTAAGCTAGTAACCTAACTTAGGGTTGATTGGTTACTAAACAAAATCAAAAACTATTTTTGAGGTCGATTGATTATTCTAAAAGACCAACAACCATTCTCTCATGTTTTCTCTTTTTATGCTGAAACTGTGTCATGATAATAACAAAAAGGAAGTTCACACATTTTTGCCTATTGACTGGCCGTACACCATGTTTTCATCCTTTGTTATATGGATGTATGCATGCATGATACACTATTATCTATTAATCTAGTAACTCAAGATCCGAATGATAAAATATAGAGCCTACATTAATAGAAAAGGTCATACGAACCTTTTTTGGCACTATTTAACTACAACAAATCTAGAGATTTTAAGCTCAAATTAAATCTATAAACTCTCAAAAAAAAGTAAGAAGGAATAGATGATCTATTATAGCTGGGTGTTGTTGTGATCAAGGTTTTACTATTGCAGAATCATATTAAAATAAAAAATTAAAATTATAGAGTTATATTTCACTTAGACTATTGTTGCTTTAATTAATGGAATGCTTTTGCATTGAAGTTATATTTGAAATTGAACTATTACAATTCTCAACAAGACACTTATAATTAGAGAAACCATGGTTTAATTATAATTCCGGTTTGGCACCCTAGGCTTAGCATCTCTAGGACTAATTATTTTTCTAGGGTTTGCCCTAAAAATGCATCCTCCATTATGTTACTCATCAATATTTTAAGATGATGACTAAAATCACCTCAAATAGCTTGAAGGGTATCTAGATTGGGGAATGCTTATGTTTTGAAAGCCTGATATCAAATAGGAGTTTTGTGTAGGAGCAAGAGTGAGAAAAATGTTACAGGATTTCATTTGGATTTCTAAACCCTAGAAGTCCTGTATTTTTTTCTTAGTTGGTCAAGTCCACTCTGTTACTGAGTCAGTCAAGTTTGGTTTAGTCCAATGTCTAGGTCATGCATTTTTATTTTATTTGAGTCCTGTAATAATTCAAGAAAAGTGTATTACTCTTACTGAGACCTGCTGAAGATATGTAGAAGACATTCAGAAGAAGCCCCAAATTAGGTAGTATTGGACAACCATATCCTATCCGATCTTCTCCAACCTTATTCATACCCTACCTTTGGAGCTCTAAATGGATTGGATTAGCTTGCACCATTATTGATGCCATGGAGTCAACCTTATCCCTTCATGTCACCACCTACAATTTTGGCAACCTTGGGCGCCCCATGAGGAAGAAATTTGGTGACCATTTGATGCCTTATTTTCATGTGGTCCCTTGCTATGCTTTAATAAGAATGAAGACCAGCATCTCAACCATTAAAAAGGATCTTGCGCCCTATATAAACCTTATTGACAAAAGGAAAAAAAGAAGAATGGCAACCCAAAGCTTCCTTCCTTGCTTGTGGTCCCTCGTCTCCACAATTGGAACCATATCTTGCTACTTCCATTTTGGTCGAACCAGATGAAGGAAAGAAGAGTCTTTACTCTACAATGACAAATATTCTACCATATTTTATAATGCCCATCATTTAGTTACTCTATTTATTAAACTTGCCTTGTAATGGCATGAAAGGTCTATAAGGCCCTTCTGTTGAAAAAAAAACATGAATGTCTAAAATATTTTGAGAACTTTCTTTCAAGTTCTATTTTCGTTGCCTTGAGCAATTGATCCTCCGTGAGGGAGTTAGGCGTGAGGCCAAAGTGTTCTTATTACCAAATTCTAGTCTAGTCCATCTCCTCTACCAAGCTCCAGCAAACAAACCCTAATCCTCATACCACCATCTTCATAGCCGACCACCAACCCTCTCCTTCTAAATTCTAGGTACCCATACTTGAAACCTTAGCCACCACTCCTCTCTTGATTCATCTCCAAAGCCGTCGCCCCTCTCCTCTCACTTCCATACCCCAAGAGGATCCCCAGGCTGCTACTCCAGGCATCCAACAACCTTTTTGCAAGAGCCCATGCAGCCCCGGCCGAATCGATCATGGAGATCTCTTTCTAACTTTCTGCCTTCACAAAAATTTGAGTCTATGAGTAGTTGAGGATGCTTTCTTTGCCCCATAATCGAGATCAAGGAACCTCACGTGAAAAATAGTTTTTTAATCCAGAAATTTTGTCCGCTAGTGAGAGATCTTCTACTAACACTTGGAGTGCATCGTCGTCGGATAAATCAACCTTTTCCTTACTCTGTGATTCTGATTCTGTGAAAGTTTATGAGCATGACTTCTCTAGAGCTTCTCAATTCCATACTTTCCTGGAATACTTCTTTATTTTTCTAAAAGTTCTATTCCTAAACCATTACTTTCTACATCACATAATCTGCTCTCTTACTCTTTCTCTTATTTTTGGATGAATTAGCCATCTTCTAAAATACTTTAAAAAATTAATTTTTATCAGTTCATTGACTGCATAATCACCCCTGCCCTTGTGCTGCATCAATCTTGGTATCAGAGCCTGGTTAGACATGTTTTACATCGCACACTAGATTTCTATTATGCTATAATTTTGCACATGACCTGTAACTTTCTCTATTGTGAAACCTATCAAAACCTAATTATTTCAACTTAAAATTATTTTTTTGGATAATTTACAGTGCCTCTTCTATGTGTATATAAAATTTCATGATTAAATTCCTTACTATTATTTTTTGAGATTTTTTACAGCCTACTGGTGCTGAGATCAACCCACTGAAATTCTGCACATACAATAATAAAAAAATTGTATTGTTGCATTCCTGAAACCTAAAGTTTCATACCTCCTGAGCGGATATATGCAAATATATTTATGACCCATGGGAGTAATGAGCCAAGGCAGGACGTGCCTCTTTTTGGTTAAGAACCCGACACGCTAATTCGTGTCTTGAGTATTCATCTTCTTTGAGTTATTTAAGGGCATCGAACACCTAAGATAAGATGGGGATTTCATCACCCTTCCTTGGCCCAAAAAATCATTAACTTGCATTGTGAACCTAAACCTTAATTTTAAAATCGAGTAGCACTTAATTGAGCATTAGGAATACCTACGAGTTTAGTTCAACAAAACATAGGAAATCTAGCTGCACCCAAGTCAACATTTGTGTCTAGAAGCTAGTGTTTAAGGCTGGGGGTCAAGAGTCAAATGACCAAGCGGTGTTGTGGTTTCTAATTGGGTCCCTATGAAAGCAGGGGGGCTCCCACACTACCATCTCTACTTAGCCAGTAGACATCATACTTGTTAGAATGGTTGTGACTAATCGACTCACTTTACTTGGATTGCAATGTCTAGTAAACTATAGTATGAGTCAGTCTTGAGTTATTTGTGTGCTTGCTTGAGTTATTATAACCACTAGGTCAGGAGCCCCATACCAACCAAGTCAGAGCCAGTCACCATCAGACCCCCCATAGATAATAATTTTGGGTAGGCTTTGGTTGTTTGACCGTGATGCGACCCTTTTTGGTAGATCAAATTTGTGTTCCTTTAATTATCATGGGAAGAAAATTATGGTTTACCTTAACCTACCTAAGTATGACATAAATAGGGGTTTAAGTCAATTAAAAGAGAAGACGCTTGGATTGAACCTAATTAATGCTAAAAATTAGAACAAGAAATCAATGAAGGTTCACTCGTTTGGATGTTGAAAGTTAGGGAAACCCAAGATCCGTCCTCATATAGCGCCCTCAGGAAGTTAAAAAAGTTTTAGAAGATTTCAATGATATATTTTCCAAAACCTTCCTGATCACCTTCATCCCTTAGGGATATTCAGCATGCCATTAACCTAGTCCTGGAGCCACTTTGCCCTGCCCCACTATAGGATGAACCTAGCTAAACATCTAGAGTTACAGAAACAGGTTGAAGAGTTACTTAAGAAAGGTTTATTAGGAAAAGTTTGAGTCCTTGTGTTTGTTCCAGCCCTATTAACCCCTAAGAAAGATGGTACATGGAGGATGTACTAGACAGTCGAGCTATCAATAAGATCACCATCAATATAGATTTTCTATATCCCGCCTAGATGATATGTTAGACATGATGGCTAGTGCAACCACATTCTCAAAGATTGACCTTAAGAGTGGTTATCACTAGGTTAGAATTAGATCTAAGGATGAGTGGAAGACTACGTTTAAAACTAAGAATGGTCTATATGAGTGGGTAGTGATGCCTTTTAGCTTATCCAATGCACCGAGTATATTTATGAGGATCGTGACCCAATTCTTAGGATGTGTATAGGAAAATTTATTGTAGTCTATTTTGATGACATCCTGATTATACTAAGACCAAGAAAGATCATCTAGACCACCGTAGACAAGTATGTCACTTTCTTAGAAATGATAATCTCTATGATAATCTCAAAAATTATGATTTCTTGACTCATAGAGTTACCTTCTTAGGATTTATTATGACCCTGAAGGAGGGTCGGCTGACCCAGAGAAGATCAAGTCCATAGTTGAGTGGCCAGTGCCTACTAGTGTCCACAAAGTTCATAGTTTCCATGGCTCAGCTACCTTCTATAGGAGATTCATTAGGGGGTTCAGCATGATAGTCGCACCCATTACCGATTGTATTAGAAAGAAAGATTTTGAAGGACCAAAGCTGCCAATAGAGCCTTCCTAAAACTTAAGGACAAATGACCCAGGCACCCATTTTGAAATTACTCAATTTTTTAAAAGTGCTTGAGGTTGCCTGTGATGCCTCAGGTGTAGGGATAGAAGGAGTCCTAAGCCAATAGAACCATCCAGTAGCATTCTTCAGCGAAAGATCAATGATGCTAAACTTAGGTATTCTACCTATGATAAAAAAATTTATATGGTAGTGCAAGTTTTGAGGTATTGGAGACACTACTTGCTACCACAGGAATTTGTGTTATTTCTGTCCATGAGGCCCTTAGGTTCAAAAAATCTCAAAGAAGCTTAACCCTAGGCATGCAAAATGGGTAGAATACATCTAGGACTACACTTTTGTATTGAAACATAGAGCCAAAATTGAGAATAAGATGCAGATGCCCTTAGTCGTCGATCCCTGCTCTTGATTCTTTTAGGACTGAGGTTATAGAGTTTGAGCAACTGAAGGAAGAGTATGAGTCATGCCCCGATTTTAAGAACATTCACTAGACTTTGACCAGGGACCATCTAGTAAGCATAGTGAGTATACCCTCTTAGATGGTTATTTATTTCGGCACCATAGGCTCTGCATTCCTAGAACGTCATTAAGAAAATTTAAGTTTGGAAGACCTATGCAGGAGGACTAGCTGGTCATTTTGATAAGGATAAGACGATCTTAGCTATAGAAGACCAGTTCTTTTGGCCTAGTTTAAAAAGGGACATAGCACAAATTATGGCCAAGTGTAGAACATGCACTATTGCTAAACAGCAAAAATAGAATACTGACCTTTACACCCCTTTGCCCATACCCGAGCGCCCTTGGCAAGATTTGAGTATGGATTTTGTGTTAGGATTACCTTGGACCTAATTCTATTACCTATTCACACACAAGTCTCCGAGTCTGCAGCATCATTTGCACAGCATATTAAGGACTTGTATAAGAAGATTAGCGCAAAGATTAGCTTAAGTAATGAAACATATAATGGTTGGTTGATTCCTGAAAATGAGTCCAAGAGTTTATAAAAGAAGATTATGTCAAGGTTAAGTTAAGGCCTGAGCGGTTTCCTTTGAGAGCCATTAGAAAGTGGGAACCAATGCCTATGTGCTGGAGTTACCTCCTTAGTCAGGCATTAGCTCTATTTTCAATATTTTAGCCTTAGTAGAGTATAGGGAGCCAGTGATGATGCCTATGAGGCTTTATGACCTAACCCTTTCTTTGAGAGCGAGCCACCTCTGTTTGTCCATCTACTATTTGGCCTGAGTGAAAGGATAGGATTAAGCGGATTCTAGATAACCAAGCTATCTCGATCTAAAACAGAGGTTACCAGCGATACTTGGTTCGTTGGCAAGGTTGGCCCGAATATGAGGACTCATGGATTTCTGGAGAGATTTGCAAAGCTTGGACTCAGACCTGCTAGAGGAGTACCAAAGTTGAACCAACCCTTACTCAACGGGTCTAGTTTCTTCCACCCCAGGAGAATTGGTCAAGGAGCAAGATGGGAAAAAGTTTGCAGGATTCTATTTGATCTCTGAACCCTAAAAGTCCTATATTTTTTTCCAGTTGATCGAGTCTAGTCGGTTACTGAGTCAGTCAAGTTTGGTTTAGTCCAATGTCCAAGTCATGCATTTTTATTTTACTTGAGTCCTATAATAATTCAAGGAATGATTTACTCTGTTGAGACCCTGCTGAAGATATGTAGAAGACATTCAGAAGAAGCCCTAGATTAAGCAGTATTAGACAACCATATCCTATCTGATATTCTCTAACCTTATTCATATCCTACCCTTGGAGCTCTGCATGGATTGGATCAGCCTATACCAAAATTGATGCCATGGAATCAACCTTATCCTTCCATGTCGCCACTACAATTTTGGCAACCTTGGGCGCCCTATGAGGAAGAAATTAGGTGCCCATTTGATGCCTTATTTTCTTGTGATCCCCTGCTATGCTTTAATGGGAATGAAGACCAGCATCTCAACTATTCTGGAAAAGATCTTGCGCCCCATATGGATCTTGTTGATAAAAGGAAAGAAAGATGGCATCCCAAAGCTTTCTTCTTTACTTATGGTCCTTCGCCTCCATAATTGAAACCATCTTGCTGCTATCATTTTGGTCGAACCAAATGAAGGAAAGAAGAGTCTTTGCTCTACAATGATAAATATTCTACCATATTTTATAATCCCTAATTTAGTTATTCTAATTGTTGAACTTACCTTGTAATGGCATGAGAGGTCTATAAGACCCTTCTCTTGGAAAAGAAAAAACCATGAATAAATGAAATTTTGAGAACTTTCTTTCAATTCTATTTTCGTTTGGTGCAGGCACCAGGATCAAGTAGAGGATTCTTAACCCTATGTGGATATATGATTAGTTATGATTCAAGTCTTGAGTTAAAAATAAAGTTTAGTTTATTTGAGTCTCGTCCAGTTCATTTTATTCTAAATTGAGTCCTATCCAGTTCAGTTTATTTTAATGTGAGTCCTGTAGCAAGTTCATCAGCTTACAAGAGGAGACATCAGTATTGGAGCAGAAGATAAGGCCATCACAGTCAGATAGAGCAGCTGCTAAATTCAAGTTGGTGCCACACCTACTTCAAGCAGCCCACATGCCACCTAGCAGAGCAAGCAACCTTCCGATCTGGATGATCATTTTCCTATCTGGCCGATGCCGATTTATGCCAAATTAAGCTGACGTTGATTGCATCTAGAAGATCACCTGCCTCATCTGGATGCTACAGATTTCATGCCAAATTAAGCTGCGCTAATTGCATCTCAATCATATCTAGAAGATCACCTGCCTCATCTAGATGCCATAGATTCATGCCGAATCCAGCTGCCGCTGATTGCATCTAGAAGATCACCTTCATCATTGGACGTTGTAGATTTCATGCCAAATTTGATTAGAGTACTTTTTTTTCTTTCTCTCTTTCCATATCTTTATTTTTTTGGGCCCCAAGTCTCTTGCTCTATAAAAGAGACCCTCTTGTATGAATGATGTATCTTTTATTATTAATCAATCAATCCAAGTTTTGAGTTATTGATTTTTGTTAATTGGTTCTCTGGTGCTCTTGTTTCCCTCCTCCTGCATGCCAACATCCCAAGTCTCCAGGAGAAACCCTGGCCACACCTTTGTCTTCCAATAGTGGACGCCCAAGAGCCCTTGGCCGCCTCTCCTTTTCTCTACTCCTACCTTGTCTCTTTGCCTCTATTCTAAATTTTTCTATGATTCTTTAACCCTTGTATGGTGATCTTGCAGATCTCTCAGTAGCCACGAATCCAGGATTCAAGGTGATCGTCATCCAGGACAGCGATACTTGGCGCAGATCCGTGGGCTCAAGGCTTGGTCATCTAGGACGCATCCCAGATAGAGCAACCCCTTTAACACTTTGATCTTCCTCTCTTGCCAGGTACACCCCTCTAATCTACTAGTAACTTTATTGTAGGAGAGCAAGCCCTACCGGGGCTTCTTAGCCTCGCGGTCCTTCTTCTTTATTTTTTTTAGGAACTGTTTCGCGGATTTACTGTGAATTTTTCTGAATCCCTCTTAGGCTATTATTTGGAAGAATAATCAACTGTAATCATTAATCATTAAAAAAAATAAAAAAATTACTTGCATGCGAATCGTCCTGCATCAGTTTGGTATCAGAGCATAGTTAGGGCTTAATTTTAATTCACGTTATTATCAGTATATCATCTATTAATTGAATTGTTTCTGCTTTCATACACATCAAAAATTAAAATTTATTTCTTAGATTTGACATAATTTAAGTATTTTTTATTATTTTCTTAGAATTTAATTCAATTGAATTAATTGCATGCCTGATTACCCATAAAAAATATGAAAATTCTTGAGATTTTGTTAATCGAATTGTTTGCTGCATACACATCAAAAAAAAAATTATTTATTTCTCTAGATCGATAAATTGAAGGTATTTTTTAATTTTTGAGGATTTAATTTGATCTGTGAAAATAAAAAAAATTCTGATTTATTGCTATTTAGATTTCTGGATTAGGGTTTGTGTTTTACATGTCATCTCATTAAATTACTCTTAAGGGCTTTCATTGATGTCAGATAAGGGAGGGATTGAGACCCCTTCCTTGGCCCAAAACAACCACCCGTGCATTCCGATCCCAAGCCTCTAATCTAAAACTGAGTAGCAACTTAATTGACATTTGCCCTAGAGGGCTAGGGACACCAACAGTCGGTTTAGTGTACTGGAGGAGACTAGTACAAATCAATCTGGCATGTGCTCTGAAATTGGTGTCTAGAAGGGAGGTCAAATGTCAAACGACTTAAGCGGAGTGTTGGGGTTATTCTAATTAGGCACCTGCAATTTGCGGGACGAGCCTCCCCCCTTCCACCTGTCCCAACTGCCAATTGAAGAGTTACTGTTAGATTGGCTTGCATTAAGCCAAATCCTTTACTCTGGATGACTAGGTCTAGCATACCGTAGTCCGAGTCAGTCTGAGTCTTGTATGCTTGATTGTGCTTGCATGTGCACTAGATCAGGAGCATCTTTTCGCCCGTCACCACCTCCATTACAGGCTGAACCCATGGCTAATCAAAACATTGATGATCACTTAAGGATCATCACTGAACAACTAGCCGAATGAACCAAGACATCAAGCAATCTGAGGCTAGATTAGGGTCCAGGTTCGATCAAGTCGAAACTAGGTTGGGCATCCTAGAAGAAGCCCGTGAGCCCCACACTGAGTCTGATCATGAGACCCCACCTCATCCTAGGAGAGCCCAACAGCCTGACCTCTACATAAGGCCAAACCCTAGGAGACCACTTCGACCTGATCCAGTCCTAGATGTCCTCCCTAGGAGACCCAATCATGAGGCAGTAGACCAAGAAGAAAGAGCCCTTAGAAGTGTCAGACTTGAAGCACCTACTTTCGATGGCTCTATGGACCCTAAGGACTACCTAGATTGGGAGGAAGGGATGGACCAGTACTTTGACTGGTACGACATGTCTGAAGAGCGTAAGTTTAAGTTTGCCAAGCTCAAGTTAGTACGACAGGCTAGGTTATACTGGGCCACTTTAGAGCGAAGGCAATTATTAGAGGGTAGAGACCCCATAGTCACCTGGCACGCCATGAAGGCTAGACTTAGGTCCAATTATGTCCCCACATCGTATGAACAGAGCCTATTGGACCAGTGGCAGGGATTAATTCAGGGTAGTAAAACTGTGAATGAATACATTGCTACATTCCAAGAGTATACCATGAGGTGTAATATCGTTCAGTCTGAGGAAGTCACCCTATCCAAGTTTAGGTATGGCCTGAGAGCAGATATTCAAAGAGAACTCTACCTAAGAAGGGTACACGATTTAAAGAAGCTTACCAAGTTGCTAGGGATTATGAACGTTTTCAGAGAGGGCCACCCTATCGTAGATCAGAGGCTACCAAGAGCCCTAGCCCATATCCAGGATCTAGCCAGGCCTATCCTAGTCATCCCAGACCTACCCAGTACTCAGACCCCCGCCAGACTTTCCGAGTCGACCCAACACTAGCCGACCCAGTACAAGCCGAACTGAGTTGAGTCGACCCCAGAATAGTACCCCTATACCCCAGAGAGAGGATAAGGGCAAATCTGTAGAGGTCCAAAGAAATTCCAACCCCCAGATCAAATGCTTTAGATGCAACAAACCGGGACATATGATCAGCCAGTGCCCAGTCAGATCCCTTCATATAGATGAGTTACCTGAGACTGAATCCGAGTCCCTAGTTGAGCCTGAGGGAGAGGTCTATGAGGCTGATACCCATCTGATAGATGAGTACGATGGAGAGGAGGAAACATTTGAGTCTGAAGACCTACTAGGAGTGGTTAGATGTATCTTGACCCAGACTCAAACTAAGGACCAGGAAGATTGGCGTAGGACTAACATCCTACAGACTTTTGTTAAGATAGGGGATAAGGTGCTCAAGATCATAGTGGATAGCGGGAGTTGTGTCAATGCCGTCTCTACCAATACAGTTAAGTCATTAGGATTGACCACAGTTCCCCATCCTAGTCCCTATAAGGTCTCGTGGGTAGATTCCACCTCTATCCCAATCAAGTCCAGATGCCAAATACTAATCAAATTGCAAAATTATGAGGAAAAGGTCTGGTGCGATGTAATTCCTATGGGTGTTAGTAGTATATATTAGGTCGACCTTGGCTTTACGATCACGATGCCACCTTGTTTGGTCGATCCAACATCTGCTCTTTTAAACACAATGGGAACAAGTATGTGATACATCCAACTCCACCTAGGGACCCAATCAAGAAAGGATCTAGCAACCTTAAGGATAGCAAGCCAAGAGTTAATCTGATTAAAGCTAAGGAATTAGAAAAGGACATCACTGAGGGTAATCCTATTTGGATTTTGACCACTAAAGAGATCTATGAATCAGTCCAAAAGGAACAACCCCCAGAAGTAATTGAGATCCTAGAGGAGTTTAAGGATGTCTTCCCTGAAGAATTGCTGATCAGTTACCACCCCTGAGAAACATCCAACATGCCATTGACCTGATCCCAGGATCCACCCTCCCAAACCTTCCCCATTATAGGATGAACCCCACTGAGCATCAAGAACTACAAAAACAAGTGGGAGAATTACTTAGGAAAGGTTTCATTAGGGAGAGCTTAAGTCCTTGTGCAGTTCCTGCACTATTAACCCCTAAGAAGGATGGTACCTGGAGAATGTGCATGGACAGTAGGGCCATCAACAAAATCACTATCAAGTATAGGTTCCCTATCCCAGACTAGATGACATGTTGGACATGATGGCGGGTGCCACTATCTTTTCCAAAATAGACCTTAAGAGTGGCTACCATCAGGTTAGAATTAGACCAGGGGATGAGTGGAAGACTGCATTTAAGACTAGAGATGGTCTGTTTGAGTGGGTCGTGATGCCTTTTGGGCTGTCAAACGCACCTAGCACATTCATGAGAATCATGACCCAGGTCCTGAAAGAGTACACAGAAAAATTCTTAGTGGTCTATTTTGATGATATTAATTTATAGCAAGACCAAAGAGGACCATCTTAACCATCTCAGATTAATCTGTCAGACCCTTAGAGAGAATAGCCTATATGCAAACCTTAAGAAGTGTGATTTCATGACGCATAGGGTTATCTTTCTAGGTTTTGTGGTAACCCCAGAAGGTGTTTCAGATCCTGAAAAGGTTAGGTCGTCGTAGAGTGGCCGGTACCCATGAACGTCCACGATGTCCGCAGCTTCCATGGCCTAGCAACCTTTTACAGAGATTCATTAGGGGATTTAGCACCATCGTCGCACCCATCACTGATTGTATTAGGAAGGGTAATTTTGAGTGGACTAAGTCAGCTAATAAGGCCTTCCTAGAGCTTAAGGATAGGATGACTCATGCACCCATACTTAGACTTCCAGACTTTTCTAAGGTGTTTGAGGTTGCGTGCGACGCGTCGGGAGTAGGCATAGGTGGAGTGTTAAGCCAAGAAAATCACCCCATAGCTTTCTTTAGTGAAAAACTAAATGAAGCTAAACTTAGATATTCCACCTATGATAAGGAATTCTATGCGGTAGTACAAGCCCTTAAGTATTGGAGACATTACTTACTACGCAGGAGTTTGTCTTATTTTCTGATCATGAGGCACTCCATTTCTGAACTCCCAAAAGAAGCTAAATTCTAGGCATGGCAAATGGGTTGAATACATTCAGGCATACACTTTTGTCCTGAAACACCGTGCCAGTATAGAAAATAAGGTAGCAGATGCCCTAAGCCGTAAGTCTTTGTTGTTGAGTACTGTTAGCACGAAGTTATAGGGTTCGACTGGATAAAAGATGAGTATGAGACCTATCATGACGTTGGTGAAATTTATAAGATCCTTCAGCTAGGGCCATCCAGTACCAGTGGAGATTATACCATCCAGGATGGTTACCTTTTTAGGGGCAATAGACTTTGTATCCCTAGGACGTCACTTAGAGAATCCTAGTCTGGAAAACGCATGCTGGATTAGCTGGTCATTTTGGAAGAGATAAGACTATTCTAGCATAGAGACCAATTTTACTGGCCAGAATTAAAAAGGCTCGTTGCCTGATAATAGCCCGATGTCGAACTTGTGCCGTTGCAAAATAACAAAAGCAGAACACTGGTCTATATACTCCTTTGCCAGTGCCTGATCGTCCTTGGCAAGACCTCAGTATGGACTTCATTCTAGGATTATCTAAAACCCAGAAGAAGCACGACTCCATCTTTGTAGTGGTCAATAGGTTCTCTAAGATGGCTCATTTCATCCCTTGTTCGCAAACCTTTGACGCGTTAGGGTAGCTCAACTTTTCTTAGACAGTGTGGTCAAGCTCCATGGCCTACCTAAGACCATTATTTCTGATAGGGATGTTAGGTTCACCAGCTACTTTTGAAAAACTATGGCATCTGTTAGGGGCCAAACTTAATTTTTCCATAGCCTTTCACCCCCAAACGGATGGACAAACTGAAGTGGTGAACCATAGTCTAGGAAACCTTCTTAGGTGCCTTGTAGGTGAACACCTAGAAACGTAGGATTTATTACTGCCTCGTGTAGAGTTTGCCTACAATAGCTCAGTGAACAGGTCCATGGGCAAGAGTCCATTTGAGATAGTCCATGGGTACAAGCCTAATCATCCACTTGATCTAATTCCTTTACCCCTCCACACACAAGTCTTATAGTCCACACAAGCATTTGCACATCATATCAAAGACTTACATAAGGACATTAGCCAGAAAATAAATCTAAGTAATGAAACTTATAAAAGACTGACTAACTCCTGAAGAAGAGCCAAAGAGTTCGGTGTAGGGATTATGTCATGGTTAGGCTTAGGCCTGAACGGTTCCCATCAGGTACCGTTAAGAAACTTTACACTCGCGGAGTTGGTCCCTTTAAAACAATAGAGAAGGTAGGACCCAATACCTATGTGCTAGATCTGCCCTCAGATTGAGGCATTAGCTCTACCTTCAATATTGCAGACCTAGTAGAATATAGGGAACCGACAGTGATTCCTAGTGAGCACTTTGGACCTAACCCTCCTTTCATGAGCAAACCTACCCAAGAGTGTCCACCACCAATTTTACCTGAGCGAGGAGAGCGGATCGAGCGTATCCTAGATGATCAAGCCATTACGATCTGGAACCGCGGTTATCAACGCTACTTGGTCCGATGGCAGGGTCGCCCTGAATCTAACGATTCATGGATTACTTGAGAGGACTTGCAACACCTCGACCCAGACCTACTAGAGAGATACCAGAGCCAGAATAACCCATACTCGATGGGGTCGAGTTCTTCTCACCCTGGGAGAATTGTGTGGGCTCCAGAATCAAGCAGCGGATTCTTAACCCTCTGTGGATTCTGATTAGTTATAATTCAAGTCTTGAGTTGGAAAATAAAGTTTAGTTTATTTTGAGTCCCGTCCAGTTCATTATTCTAAATTGAGTCCTATCTAGTTCATTTATTTTAATGTGAGTCATGTAGCAAGTTCATCAGCTTACAAGAGGAGACATCAGTATTGGAGCAGAAGACAAGGCCATCACAGTCAGACAGAGCAGCAGCTAAATTCAAGTTGGTGCCATACCTACTTCAAGTAGCCCACATGCCACCTAGTAGAGCAAGCAACCTTCCCGATCTGAATGATCATTTTCCTCATTTGTCCGATGTCGATTTAATGCCAAATTAAGCTGCCACTGATTGCATCTCAATCATATCTAAAGATCACCTGCCTCATCTGGACACTGCAAATTTCATGCCAAATTAAGCTACCGCTGATTGCATCTCAATCATATCTAGAAGATCACCTGCCTCATCTAAATGCCACAGATTTTATGACGAATTCAGCTGCCGCTGTTTGCATCTAGAAGATTACCTTCCTCATCTGGACGTTGCAGATTTCATGTCAAATTTGATTAGGGTGCCTTTTTTTCTTTTCTCTCTTTCCATATCTGTATTTTCTTGGGCTCCAAGTCTCTTGCTCTATAAAAGAGACCCTCTTGTATGAATGATGTATCTTTTATTATTAATCAATCAATCCAAGTTTTGAGTTATTGTGATTTTTGTTAATTGGTTCTCTGGTGCTCTTGTCTCCCTCCTCCTGTGCGTGCCAACATCCCAAGTCTCTAGGAGAAACCTTAGCCGCCACCTTTTTCTTCCAATAGTGGACGCCCAAGATCCCTTGGCTGCCCTCTCCTTTTCTCTACTCTTTCCTTATCTCTTTGCCTCTATTCTAAATTTTTCTATGATTCTTTAACCCTTGTATGATGATCTTACAGATCCCTCAGTAGCCACGAATCAAGGATTCAAGGCGATCATCATCCAGGACAGCGGATACTTAGCTGCAGATCCGTGGGCTCAAGGCTTGGTCATCTCGGGCGCATCCGTCAGGCAGAGCAATCCCTTCAACACTTTGATCTTCCCTCTCTTGCTAGGTACACTCCTCCAATCTACTAGTAACTTTATTGTAGGAGAGCAAGCCCTACTGGGGCTTCTTAGCCTCGGTGGTCCTTCTTCTTTATTTTTTTAGGAACTGTTTCACGTGCGAATTTACTGTGAATTTTTCTGAATCCCTTTTAGGCTATTATTTTGGGAGAATAATCAACTGCAATCATTAATCATTAAAAAAAAGAGAAAAAAATTACTTGCATGCGAATCGGTCCTGCATCATCGTTGCCTTGAGCAATTGATCCTCTGTAAGGGAGTTAGGCGTCACACAAAAGTGTTCTTACTATAAAATCCTAGTTTAGTTCATCTCCTTTATCAAGCTTCACCAAACAAACTCTAATCCTCATACCACCATCTTCATAGCCGATCACCAACCCCCTCATCCTAAATTCTAGGCATTCATACTTGAAACCTTAGCCGCTGTCCCTCTCTTGATTCATCTCCAAAGCTATCGCCCCTCTCCCCTCTCACTTTCATACCCCAGGAGGATCCCCAGGCTGTTGCTTCAGGCATCCAATAACCTTTTTGCTAGAGTCCATGCAGCCTTCGGTCGAATCGATCCTGGCGATCTCTTCCTAACTTTCTGCCTTCACAAAAATTTGAGTCTACGAGCAGTTGAGGATGCCTTCTTTGCCCTAGAATCAAGATCAAGGAACCTCGCGTGAAAGATAGTTTTCTCATCCAGAAATCCTGCCCGCTAGTGAGAGATTTCTACTAACACTAGGAGCGCATCATCGTTGGGTAAGTCAAACTTTTTCTTACTCAGTGATTCTGATTCTATGAAAGTTTATGAGCATGTCTTCTCTAGAGTTTCTCAATTCCAGACTTTTCTGGTATTCTTATTCATTTTTCTAAAAGTTTTGTTTCTGAACTATTACTTTCTACATCACATAATCTACTTTCTAATTACTCTTTTTTCTCTTATTTTGGATAAATTAGCTATCTTCTAAAATATTTAAAAAAAATTAATTTTTATCAATTCATTGAATGCATAATCACCCATACCCTTGTGTTGCATTAGAGTTCTTTAAGTTCGTAAGTTATGATTGTTGGTTCTAAACCAACAGCCTTTAAAACTTCAATCAATAACAATTAACTCGTTTGTTTAAAAACAAAAAGGCTGCTTCATTTGGCTTTAAGACATTATTATAAAGGTCAAGAAAAGAGAACAAAGTGGGTAATGGCAAAACCAATCGTACTTTGAAAATTTGATATTTGAATCATCCCCAAACATGAAAGAAATATAGTTTTAGAATCCCACAATATCCTAATTAATTCCTTTCCATATTGAGTAGAATGCTACCAAGACATTCTTAGCCTCACACTAAATTTTCTTCAAGCATAATGGCCCCGATGCACAAAAGATTTCCAAGGACCTACAAAATCGGGAGAGATAAGCTTCCATAGCCATTAGCAAAAAAGAAATTTGTTGAAGAAGTTTTAATTCTTGGTGCCTAAGCCTCCTTTCTTTTTAGATTTAAAAACCACTTTTCAAATTATCAAACAATTGAAGACACTAGTATTCTTCTTGTCTTTATAGAGAAAAGCTCTCCTTAACTTATCGATCCAAGATTATACACATTTATACAATCTAAATGTAAACATAATATAGGAAGATACATTAGATAAAATTATATGAATTAGAGTAAGTCTTCTTATAAAGAGTAACTTTCTTTTCAAAGATGCCAACGAAAACTGTATTCTTTCAGTTAAGGGCATTCAAGCATGCTTTAGAAGCTTACAATCAATAAGAGGCAAACTAAGATAGGAGAAAGGAAGAGCATATCTTTTTATTGTTCAATAAGGAAGCAAACCTGGTCATTTAAGAAGGCATTAAGGCCCATGATGAAGCTTTTGCAAAAGTTTACATTAGGGCTAAAAGCACCTTCAAAGCCTAACATAATGGCATAAATGGTCACCAGCAAAGAACCCTTTATAATAATAAATAGAAGGGTATGAATAGCAAAATGGAGATCGATAATGCCTTTGAAGTAGGGGTGGCTCTCAATTCCTTCTATGAGGCCCTTCACAACTACCCTCTTAAGCAATCAAAATAGAATATTAGTAACCAGAATAAAAAGAGGGGGATGAGAGAGATAATGACTCTGCTTTAAGCCTTTCCTTCACCTTATCCATATGGAAGAATAACAATTAATTATATTATAGGAGCAATCAAAAATAAGGAGACAAGCTAACTTATCCGGTCTCCTCATTTTGATGAAGAGCCTCTAGCAATAAGGGGAGAGATAATGAAATCCTAGCTGGCACTATTATAGGTATTCTCAAAGTCAATTATGTAAACCATTTCTTTTGCTTGAGATTTTTCTACGATGGAATAGAGTCTCATAAGTTGAAAGAAAATTTTTCATAATGAACCTTACTTAGATGAAAGCCAATTGAGAGTCTTCACTTAAAGAGGGGAGAGAGGCTACCAATCTTAATGCCAATAACTTATAGAGAAGCTTAGAAAGGTAATTTTAGAAGCTAATAGTTCTTAAATCCCAAGTTAGGAATAAGAGCAATACAAGCATAAGCCAGTCCATGGATGTTAAGGTTTCCCTCGAAGAAGTTGCAAAAGTTCAGCACAAGGTCGTCTTTCATAAAGTTCCAATATCTCTGAAAAAAGTAGCTATCTAGCCTAAGGGCTTTGAATCCTCAATAAGAAAAACCATAGTATTAACTTCCTCTTTTGAAAAAGGCAAGTAAAGAGGAAAAAAAACTAGAGGAGAGTTAAAGAAACTATTCCAATCCAATACAAAATTTGGGTGAAAACTGGATCAAAATAAATCTTTATAAACCTCATAGAATATTAAAGAAGCAATCTCAAATGCCCAACTTAACACCATTTTTTAATAAAAGAGAGAGTAAGGTTTCTTCTTTTCCTTGTTGAAGCTACCCAATGAAAAAAAATAGTATTTTTGTCTCCCTTTAGCTACTATATCCTAGATCTTCGATTTCGGCACTTCTGTTCCTTAACACAAATATCCTTAAGAGATTGTTTGAGAAACTTCCTTGTGAGGATCTTATGATTGGATAGATGAAATGATTCTTTCCTTGAGGTTAATAATCTCAATATCCTTGAATAATTCTGATTTGAAGGTTCTATTGGCTATAATTGTTGCAGAAGACCACTTGTTCAAAGTTGATCTCAATCTTTTCAAATTAGCAACCTATTCCACAAGGCTATCCCTCTTCAAAAGCCTTTTCTAATTTGAAGAAACCACATCATTTAAGTCTACTTGAGACAAGGGCCACTTTTCAAGTCTGAACATTCTATGAAGAAGAAGACTAGTGGTCTTGGCAGTAAGTTCTCTCCTAGAAAGATAGGATGAAGCTTAATAGTCGTAGAGGTTGAAGCAACTAAAGCAATAGCTTGAGGTGCAACAATAATAGTACTTAGACAGGTCAGCCTTTTCTTAACTGTATGCCATAGAGGGTTGATGACCATCACATTGAGCCTACATATGTAAGAAGGCAGATGAGTTAACAAGATTCACCAATGTAGTTGAAGCTGGAGCAGTTCAGATAATGATAGCTAGAATAGGAGCTGATATCATTTTGGCAACTAGTGCCACTAGAACGACTGCAGTTAGCTCAGGTATGATGTTGAATTGGTGAAGTAGCCCAGAAAAGTAAAAACAAAGAAGGTTTTAGCTTTTAAGAAACATTATTATGAGTCTCTTTAAGAGTCTTATATTTGTTCTCCTTTCTTTAGGAGACTTAGTTTATTCTCCTTAAGATTCTTATTTTTGTTATAGTCTCTTGATCAGACTTGTCTTATTCTCTTTGAAAGTCATATTTTATTATATTTAGGAATTCTTATTTTGTCAATATTGAGTAAATTTATAATTCTAGTATTTAATTTTTGGAAGTATTTGGATTTGAGTATGATTAAGTGTTTTATTTCTAGCCTAATTTCTTTATGGCTAATTTTGCTTCATAAATAAAACCCTAATGTATCCCAGTAAATGAATGAGTAACAAATTAAGTTATAAAATTATAAAAGTTTTTTTCTTTTTAAGCTTGAAGTGATTCCTTCCTTAATTATTATAAGGGCACAAATTCCCTAGGGCAATTGAAGATGCTGAATTAAGGAACTTTAAAATGCTAGAGAGAGATCAGTAGTTATCCAACCTTTGCTTATTGTATCAGATCTAGTGCCCCACTAGGTTTACTTACATTAGTTTTGATATCAAAGTTAAGTTTGCCTGCATCAAAATTGGTATCAGTGTCCGATCTACCTATATCAATTAGATGTAGGGACCAAAGGCACCATTCATCATGACAAACTGAGAGAGGCTCATGCTAGAACCCTCATCAAAATTGAAGCTTGGAGACTCTAACAATATTATAAAATAAAAAATCAAAAAATATTATACAACGACTGCCACGCATTGCATAAAAAGCATGCAGAGCAAAAAGCTTCCAGCAAAACAAGTGTAGTCACCGCATGAGTTGTTTCAGCCAGGTTGATGGTTTCAACTGCTACCTTTGAAAACACAAATCTCCATGTATCACGTGATTCTCCCTCGGAATCATAGTAGGAGGAGGTAATAGGATGGTTAATGTTTTCTTATTGAGACCCGATCAAAATCTCTGTTGGATATACCTAGCCCATGGACTACATCGATTCGGTTCAGGCGTTTGTTGAGCCTGGTATGGTGCTATCAAGGCCCAGGTGGGCTAACTTGTATTGGGCTGGGTTTGAGTCCATGGGTTGAGATTAAATCAAGTCACGGGTGTACACGGGCTTGGGGATTAGTTTAATCTCATTGGGTTAGTCCATGGGAGTTTTTGTTGTTGAGTCTGGGCCTGGCCCACTTCGTGGATGTATTTAAACTCTAGTCTCTAGGGTTTGGATGGAATAGAGAACAGATTCTTTTCTCCCAAAAATTCCCTTCTCTCATCATAGGGCGGCAGCCCTTTCTTTCTCCTCCCCATCTTCCTCTTTTTCAAGAAGTAAACCTAACAGGATTAGAAATCCTTAATTCTAGTTCTTGTTGAACGGGGAATCCCATTGCTATTCATCAAGGTCTAAACCTAACAGGATTAGAAATCCTTAGTTCTAGTTCTTGTTGAACGGGGAATCCCATTGCTATTCATCAAGGTCTAAACCTAACAGGATTGGAAATCCTTAGTTCTAGTTCTTGTTGAACGGGGAATCCCATTGCTATTCATCAAGGTCTAAACCTAACAGGATTAGAAATCCTTAGTTCTAGTTCTTGTTCAACGGGGAATCCCATTGCTATTCATCAAGGTATAAACCCTAACAAGTGGTATCAGAGCCTGGTTCAAGGAGTAATCTGGAGGCCTTCAAGGAGTTGAAATAATTTCAACAGAATCTCGTCAAGGTACTTCTCTATTTTATAAAATTTATTTTTGTGCTATTTTGAAATTGGCCATGGGGAGTAGCATAAAAATAGAGGTTGAGAAGTTTGATGGGAAGGGAAGTTTCTCCATGTGGAAAGTCCGGGTAGAGGACCTCCTTGTGCAGCAGGGTTTAGATTTGGCTTTGGAGGAAAGGCCAGATGGGATGACAGACAAGCAGTGGATTTCATTGGAGAAGAAGACATGTTCAATGATCAGGGGCTGTCTGGCGGATTCAGTCCTCTATTCAGTGCTGGAGGAGAAGACCCCGAAGGGACTCTGGACGAAGTTGCACACCCTCTATATGGGGAAGAATATGTGCAACAAGTTGATGTTGAAGAAGCGCCTCTACAGCCTTCGCATGTCAGAAGGTGGAGATGTGCTGGGTCACATCCAGATATTCGACCAGATGAGCAATGAACTTCTGAATGTCGGGGTCAAGATGGAGGAAGAAGATAAAGCACTTCTGCTTTTATGTTCAATGCCCACGTCTTATGACTCATTGGTCACAACACTGCTCTATGGGAAGGAGACATTAATTTATGAAGATATTGTCTCGGTGCTTCGGACGAATGAGCAGAGGGAGAAGATGACCAAGGAAGCTGTTCCCCAGGAGGGTCTATCAGTTGGGGAAAGGACAGGCAGAGGTAGGGGCAGGGACAGAAGTAAGTCTGGAGGACGATCAAAGTCCAGGAAAGGCAAGAGAGAGCTGAAGTGCTATAAGTGTGGAGAGGTAGGACATTTTAAGAAGAATTATCCTAAGTGGAAAAATCAGAAGGGAGGAAAAGGAGGATCTGAGTCAGTGAGTACAGTTGCAGATCAGGAGGTAGAGGATGATCTCTTGGTTGTATCAGATGATCACAGGCACAGCACAGAGATGTGGACCTTGGATTCAGCCTGTTCTCATCATTACACTCCCAACCGGTCGTGGTTCAGTACTTACACAGAGGTTGAGGAGGGGAATGTGACTCTTGGAGATAATCACCCTTGCAAGGTGGCAGGTATTGGCACAGTGAGGGTGAGGATGTTTGATGGTATGGTGCGCACTCTTACCAGTGTGAAGCATGTTCCAGAACTCAAGAAGAATCTGGTATCACTGGGGTACTTGGAGCGGACTGGATACAGCTTCAGCAGTCGTGCCAGGAGTGGAGTTCTAAATATCTCCAATGGAGCCATGGTGGTGATGAGAGGGAGGAGGCTGGAAAATAATCTATACAAGATGGAGGGCTCTGTGATGACTGTGAAATCTGAGGTGGCAGCTGTGGAGCAAGATCCCCGGGATGTGTACAGGATGTGGCATTACCGCCTGGGCCACATGGGAGACAAGGGGATGAAAGAACTGAGCAAGAGAGGTCTGCTTCCAGACTTGAGTAGCGGAGATATGGAGATCTGTGAGCCTTGTCAGATGAGAAAGCAGAGGAGAGTACAGTTCTCAGTCAGCATAGCTAGGAGTGCTGAACCCCTGGAGTTAGTACACACAGATGTCTGGGGACCAGCCCCAGTTTCTGCAAGGAATGGGGCCAGATACTTTATGACCCTGATAGATGATTTCTCAAGGAAGCTGTGGATCTACTTTATGAAGGAGAAATCAGAGGTCTTCACCAAGTTCAAAATCTGGAAGGCTGAGGTGGAGAAGGAGCAGGGTAAAAGTGTGAAGTGTCTGAGGTCTGATAATGGCGGGGAATACACCAGCAAGGAGTTCCAGATTTTTTGTGAGGAGTGGGGCATCAGAAAGCACTTCTCGGTGATGGGAACTCCTCAACAGAATGGGGTGGCTGAGAGGATGAACAGAACACTATTGGAAAAGGCAAGATGCTTAAGGCTGCAGGCAGGGCTTCCAAAGATGTTCTGGGTTGACGCAGTAGATGCAGCTAGCTACTTGGTCAATCGGTCACCGCACACCAGGTTAGATGGAGACATTCCAGAGGAGATATGGTCTGGAAGGAAGACAAGCCTAAACCATCTAAGGGTGTTTGGATGCACAGCATATGTGCATGTTGGAGCTGGGGAGCGGAGTAAGTTGGATGCCAGGTCTAAGAAGATGGTGTTCCTAGGCTACCCGCAAGGAGTCAAGGGGTATCGGCTATGGGACCCCTTGGAGAAGAAGGTTGTCATCAGCAGAGATGTAACCTTTGATGAGAGCTCAATCCTCCAGAACAGAAGTGGCATGGATGCACAGCAGGGACTACAGGAGGTAGAACACGGTAACACTAGTCAGACAACCTCCTATACAGTTGTGCCATTTGCTAGTGGACCAGGAGGATTTGAGATTCAGGTGGAGAGGACTGACAGAGGGGGTAGAAGCCAGGGAGTTCAGCAGGATGCAGCTGGACAGGGGACTGATACTGGGATCGCACAGCAAAGGCCCAGGAGGAACGTGCGACCACCAGTTCGATACGGCTTTGAGGATTCGTTGTCATATGCCCTGGTGACAGCGAATGGAGACCCTTTCACCTATGAGGAGGCTATGGAAAGTCAGGATAGAGATAGGTGGATCCATGCTATGGCAGAGGAAATGCAGTCTCTTCACAGAAATAATACGTGGCAGGTGGTCCAGCTGCCACAAGGAAAGAAACCCATTGGTTGTAAATGGGTTTATCAGTGCAAGGAAGGAGCTTCAGAACAAGAGGGTATCAGGTATAAGGCAAGACTAGTGGCCAAAGGATACTCTCAGAAAGAAGGCATCGATTATGGTGAGATATTTTCTCCAGTTGTCAGGCACACTTCCATCAGACTATTATTGAGTATTGTAGCAGCTCAGGACTTGGAGCTGGAGCAGATGGATGTGAAGACAGCATTCCTCCATGGTCATTTGGAGGAGAGCATCTACATGGAGCAGCCACCAGGGTTTAGAGAACCAAGATCAGATGGGAAAGTCTGTTTGCTGAAGAAATCTCTGTATGGGCTGAAGCAGTCGCCGAGGCAGTGGTACAAGAGATTTGACACTTATGTTAGGAGCATTGGACTTTTCAGGTGTGAGTATGATTCTTGTGTGTATGTTAAATCTCTGAATGATGGGTCTAGGATGTACTTACTCTTGTATGTAGATGACATGCTGATAGCATGCAAGAGTAAGAAGGCTGTACAGGAACTGAAGATAGCTTTGTCTCGGGAGTTTGAGATGAAGAATCTGGGGCCAGCCAGGAAGATCCTAGGGATGGAAATCATCAGAGATAGATCCAAGGGTGTGCTGCATCTGAGTCAGGGTGGCTACATTAAAAGGATTCTGGAGCGATATGGGATGAAGGATGCCAAACCGACAGCACTACCTTTGGCAGCACATTTTTCTTTATCGAAGACCATGTCACCACAGACTGAGGTGGAGGCTCAGGAGATGGAGAAGGTACCATATGCTTCTGGTGTTGGGAGCCTTATGTATGCCATGGTATGTTGTAGGCCAGACATAGCCCATGCAGTGAGCCAGGTGAGCAGGTTCATGGCGCAGCCTGGTAGGGAGCACTGGCGAGCACTGAAGGGAATCTTCAGGTACTTGGTAGGTACAGTTAGGGTTGGTATTTGCTATGGACAGCAAGAAGATGCTGAGAGATCCAACTTATCCAAGGAGGCTCGTGGGCAGTTATATGGGTATGTGGATGCAGACTTTGGTGGAGATGTGGACACTAGGAGATCCACAACATGCTTTGTGTTCAGCCTGTTTGGTGGTTCAGTATCGTGGAGATCATGCCTGCAGCCCATCACAGCCTTATCTACCACGGAGGCAGAATACATAGGTATCACAGAGGCAGCAAAGGAAGCTCTTTGGCTGAAGGGCTTGATGCTGGAGATGGGACTTGATCAGAAGGTTGTCCAGGTGCATAGTGACAGCCAGAGTGCTCTGATGCTTGCGCAGAATGCAGTCTATCATGCCAGGACAAAGCACATTGACCTCAGATACCACAGGATCAGAGAGCTGGTGGAAGATGGTGAGGTGGAGCTGGTGAAGGTACACACCAAAGAAAATCCAGCAGATGCACTGACTAAGGTTCTTCCACGGGACAGTTTTCAAAAGTGTATTTCGTTGTTAAAGCTGATTGACACAGTGGACATGCTGAGGCCTTGAAAGCACCAAGGTGGAGATTGTTGAGCCTGGTGTGGTGCTATCAAGGCCCAGGTGGGCTAACTTGTATTGGGCTGAGTTTGAGTCCATGGGTTGAGATTAAATCAAGTCACGGGTGTACACGGGCTTGGGGATTAGTTTAATCTCATTGGGTTAGTCCATGGGAGTTTTTGTTTGTTGAGTCTGGGCCTGGCCCACTTCGTGGATGTATTTAAACTCTAGTCTCTAGGGTTTGGATGGAATAGAGAACAGATTCTTTTCTCCCAAAAATTCCCTTCTCTCATCATAGGGCGGCAGCCCTTTCTTTCTCCTCCCCATCTTCCTCTTTTTCAAGAAGTAAACCTAACAGGATTAGAAATCCTTAATTCTAGTTCTTGTTGAACGGGGAATCCCATTGCTATTCATCAAGGTCTAAACCTAACAGGATTAGAAATCCTTAGTTCTAGTTCTTGTTGAACGGGGAATCCCATTGCTATTCATCAAGGTCTAAACCTAACAGGATTGGAAATCTTTAGTTCTAGTTCTTGTTGAACGGGGAATCCCATTGCTATTCATCAATGTATAAACCCTAACAGCGTTCACCGGCGACTTGGTAATGGTTGCAACCATTAATGTAAGAAGCTATATAATATCGCGTTATTCTTTATCTCTGGACTGCTTCATCACAGTTTGCTACTCGCATCTGTTAACCTTTGTCTCTGGACCGGGTCCATTCCTGCCAGGCATTCACCAACAACTCGATGCAACATGGTCGAAGGAAGACCGCCTCCGATATCAAAAATTATAATGGTGGAAAAAGAGAATCCTTGATCTGCGTGACGATGTTTAACTTGGCACCGTAATGCCTCCTTGATTATTCTTTCTCTGAAGTACGTACTTCGTCATAATTTTCCACCCACAGGTATTAATATTATCAGCGAGACTTTGTCAAACTTTTACTTGGACAACAACAAACGTGGGAGGAAACAATAGAAAACCATGGCAGGTAATTTACCGAACATGTTTTACTCTTCCACTTTCTAGCGAAGCCGAATGACCAAGTGAAGCCTCATGACAGCCCTTTTCCTCTATATATATCAACTCCTCCAAGCCATTGGACCATAACACCTTGTTCCAATATTGTCACACCCCAGATCCAAATATTGGGCTAGGGTGACAACCCGCCGCATGCCGGGCACGCAAGGCATCTTAAAAATCTTGATATACGATTCAAATGGGGCAATAAATATGAAAACCAACCATAATACAAATGATAGTTATAAGTTTTGGGTTTCAAACCCTACATCCAAGTCATGCTAATAAAGTTGAGCTACAACAAGCCCTACACACAAACATAATAGGATTACACCAATGCAATGGTTCTTATTTTATTTATTAGAAGCTCCATCAACTCCGAATATCATCATCAACCCTGAGGCTCTGAAAAACATTGTGAAGGTTTAATGAGTTTACACTCAATAAGTAAGCCTATTATACAATCATATCATACTTGAATTATATTTAACATGCTATCAACATATGCATTTTGTCAACTTAACATAAATTGAACATTCGATAAGCATCAGGATATGCATTCTAGCAAACTCACTGTTTATGTAATTATAGATTTCCTATGTGTCCCACGGCCCTGCAATACCTCAATCAGAGCACATCCTCCAGATGTGTGGCCATATAAAATCAACAGAACACATTGTACGATGTGTGGGGCCATACCATAACAGAACAAACTCTACGTGTATGTGGCCATATGAAAATCAACAGAACACATTGTAAGACATATGGGGCCATACCATAACAGAACACACTCTACGGTGTGTGGCCATATCATAACAGAACACATCTACAATGTGTGGGGCCATATCATAACAGAATACATCTCCAGTGTGTGTGGCCATATCATAACAAAACACAGCACAATGTGTGGGGCCATAGTAAAGGAGAACCGCGGCAACACATAAATCTATTTAACATTTTCATCACAATTACATCATGCATATGTACCTCATATTACCTCACAGTGGTTTGCATAGTACTAGGAAATGCATATAATCACCTCAATATAAACATATCGTACAGGCAGTCACATTTCTGGCATATACATCAATAAATCATTTCTTACAATATTACCAATCACTGTACTCATATAATTGTTCATTTGTAATCCACAGTTCTATGCTACATAGACAATTCAGATAATTTCTATTTTCTTCTTATTTATAAAAAGCATGCAAACTGTATATACTCAATTTATCAATTAAATAATTATTAAATTTGCATAATAGTCTTACTTACCTCCTACGCAAAATCCAAATGATGCACCAACTAATCAGATGTCTGGGCACCTACAGGATCAATGCACATAATTAATTCACTGAAATCTAATTAATAAAATGACCCTTAAGATCCTACCCATACTAGTTCACGGGCCCAATTTGGGCTCGAATATCTCCCACTATACTCACTCAATTGGGGAAGTAAAAATACCCCAAGAAACTAGAATTAACCCAGATTCTAGCCATATAATTTTCTTGCTAATCTCGGCCCGTTACGGGGCCCAAAAATCAGCCCCAAAATTGATCACAGCACGGCCCAAAAGCCCAGACCAGGCCGGCCCAGCCGGCCCATGGCCAAACCTCCATCTTCCCCTGCTCCCCTGTTTCGCCCGAAACAGGGGACACCATCCGGCCGGCGGCCAGGGCCGCCGCCGGCCTAATCCCGTCCGGCCCGGCCATCGGAAGTCGAGCCGGAGCCGGCCGCCGCCACGGCCGGCCTCCTTCCCCACTCTTTCTTTTTCAATTTCTCTCTTTTTCTCTTCTTGCTCCCGCGTGAAATTCACTGTGCCTGCGTCGATTCCGGCCAAATTAAAGCCGGTCCGGCCACCGTTGGCCGGACCAGAGCCGGCCGCCACCGCGACCGGCCTCCCCTCTCTCTCTCTCTCCTTAATTTTCTCTCTCTCCCTCACTTTCTTTCTTTTTCTCTCCGCGCTGTGCACTCGGTGCCGGCGGCACGGCGGCCACCAAGGCCGACCGGACCTCCACCGGACGCACGCTCGGCGCCGGTGGAGGTCACCGGCCAACCCTCAGGTCCGGCCAGGCGACGGGCACGCCGCCGGACCAGAACCAAGGATCGGCACAGTGAACCATGCCGATCCTGCACTCTCTCTATCTGGCTCTCTCTCTCTCTCTGGCTCTCTCTCTCTCCCTCTCTGGCTCTCTCTCTCTGGCAGGGGGACATACCTGAGAATGATGCGCGCTAGGATGAAGGAAGGAGTCCTCCTCCTTCACATTTTAATCACCTGTGTGACGCCTCGGTTTGGGAGTTCCCGAAGACTAAACGCTTCACCTGGAGCGAAGCGTCAGCCAGGGAAAACCAACAGGCTAGAACCTGGTTCATCTGAACCAAACCTGGTTCATCTAAACCGGGTTCTACATCCTCCCCTCCTTATAAAAATTTCGGCCTCGAAATTGGTATACCATAAATCTCAAAAGTCAACAATCTAAGATAGATAAATTACCTTCAAATAATTGTGGATACTTTGTTTTCATCTCTTCCTCCAGTTCCCAAGTAGTCTCCCTCTCAGAATGATTACTCCATTGTATCTTGACATAGGGAATGGTACGCCGCCTCAGTACCTGATCTTTGCGGTCTACGATACGCATAGGATGTTCCTCATATGATAAGTCCTTCCTCAACTGAATAGGCTCATAAGCTATAACATGACTGGGGTC
>UESW01001770.1:87014-144786 GCA_900491605.1 Calamus simplicifolius | reverse complement strand
TAATCTCACCTTCCATCCTCACCTAGTCTCCTATAAACCCACTAGAGGTTCCGCCATCGGTTGAAGGGAGCTGAGAGATAAATTCATCCGAACAAAAGCGTCATAGCTTAAGATGTCAGCTGAGCTTCCATTGTCAACTAGATTCGTTTTACAGGGTGCTTGGAAATTATCATTGAAATGACGACACCATCATTGTTTATATTGTCTATCCCAGCTAACTCCCCTTTAGGGAAGGGGATTACATTCTAACCCTCTGTCTCCCCTTGGCCCTTTGGATGTAGAGCCATCCCCCAAGAAACCATTCCCATAGTCTTCTCTGTTGGGGCGTTGTCTGCATGTGCCTGAGCAGGGCGGAGGCTCCATCAGCTGAACTGTTGGGGGTCCTTTCTGGATATATTTTTTGAGGTAGCCCTCTGGATGAGTTCCTCAATGGTGAGCTTCAGACTATAGCAACTCTCGGTGTCATGGTAGTCCCGATGGAAACAGCAATATCGGCTCTTGTCGTGGGGAGCTCCTTTCTTCATTGGGGGAGGGCGCTGGAAGTATGGCTCCATCGATCTTCATGAGAATATGAGAGCGAGAAGCAAGGAGAGGGGTCAGTTCATCTTTCCTGGGGTGAGACTTCGGCGCTATCATCCGGTCGGCATGGTGGCTCGGGCTTCTTCAAGCGAGAGGGTTTGCTTGGCTCCATGCGAGCGATCTCCTGCTGAAACCTCCCTCAGTCTTCCTACTTTTGTGCGGAGCAGGAGTTCGAAGTAGGAGCTGGGTGGTTTCTTATCGAGGGAAACGGTAAAACAAAAAGGATGGAGCCCTCGCTTTAACGCCAGGGTTGCCATTGCATCATCCAAGTGGTAGACTTTGAGGGCAGCTATTTTGAAGGGCCACGAAGTCCCTAATAGACTCTCCTTTCTTCTGGATGGAGAATAGACTATTTGTTACCCGAGAGATCCTCTGATAAGTCGAAGTGTGCTAGAAATGCCCTCTCGAACTGTCGAAAAGAATTTATGCTGTATGGGGGCAGATGGGAGTGCCAGGCTCGAGCGGCCTTCTGCAGGGTAGCTGGAAAAGCTTTACATAGAAGGGCATCAATTGCTCCTTGAACTTGCATGAGAGCCTTGTAGCTCTCAAGATGATTGAGTGGATCCATTGTACCATCGTAAGGATTCAATTGTGGAAGATAAAATCTGAAGGGAATGGGCTCCTCCAGAATACAGTGAGTGAAGGGAGGACGGGTGTCGTAGTCCACTTCCGACTAGTTATTAATTTTTTCTGCTAAGCTCCTCTAGCCGTCGGTGATACTCGTCCAAGCATTTTCTGCTTAGCGATTGATGGTTGAAATCTTTCCTGATGACTCAAAAGATGAAGAAGATGAAAAGAGCGCGGGTGGTGGTACCTTCGCTTGGGCTCTTCCCGACATTGTTGCTCTGGGGAGGAGTCGCCCAAGCTGTGGATGGAAGAGCATGACTTCTTGATGGTATTCCGACGGCATCCTCTAGATGAGGCACGATTGTGGCGAATCTCTCATTGAGGAGATCTCCCCCGAGAGGATTGCTGACTGGCTGGTGCATCTGCTGCAGGCGATGTAGGAGGCTTGGGTTGGTGTTGAGTGGCCACAGACTACTGCTCCTGCAGTCTGTGAACAACTATAGTCAAGGTCTGGACCTGCCGAGTGAGTGCGGCCAGTTGATCAGCTTGGGTGGTTGCAGTTGGTGGTGCGGGAGTGGCCAAAGGGTTAGCAATGGGAGGGTTAGCCTCCTGCCACTCCGCCGGTTGGAGGTACCCCCAGCATGGCTAATGGAGGCCTTCCGAGCCCGCATCACCACCATTGTTATCGTAGAAAAAGAAGGCTTATATCTTGGTGTTACAGAGCTTTGCTCTTTCTTGGCCCCTATCTGGCGTGCCAATCTGTTGACACTCGGTCACCAAAAATAAACATCTGAGGGTTCCATGAAGGTGCTGATGAAGATCTCTCTCTCTCCCTCGGAGGACCTGCATGAAGTCCCAAGGCTGGAAGTTTCAGCGGGGATCCTTCGACGAGCAAGTCAGTGACCAGGGTCATAGCCGTAAGCTTAAGAAAGCTCGTAAAGAAAAGGCCTAGAGATTGGAATGTTCTCTGAGCGTTAAGAGTGTTCTCGGTGGTTACCTTGCCAAGGATCCCTCTTACCCTTTTATGGACCCTTGGTTTTCGTCTAGGGATCAGCCATGTGAGTTCCATGGAGAAGAATGTCTGCTAAACTTATGGTGATTACGTGAGTTCGAAGACAGTTGGTGGGCCTGGTCCTATCAGCCAGGTAGTCGGTGGGCCTGGTCCCATCGAGCATGTGGGTCAGGTGGTAGGTGGGCTTGGTCCTATCACCGTATGGGTCAGGTGATTGGTGGGCCTGGTCCATCGGGCGTGGGTTCAGATGGTATGGGCCTGACCCCATCGGGCATGTGGGTTAGATGGTTGGTATGCTTGGCTCATGTGGGAGGCCACGTAGGCATCACAACCCGCTCGGGAGTCGATGCGGAGGCTGGTGTTACAGCCAACGATGAGACTGATTTTGGAGAGGGCGAGCCCCCGAGGGCCACCTTGAAGAAGCGGGGCCGTCGAGGGCCGCCTTGGAGGAACGGGACCACCGAGGGCCGCCTTGGAGGAGCGGGGTCACCGAGGGCTGCCTTGGAGAAGCGGGGTTGTCGAGGGCTGCCTTAAAAGAGCAAGGCCGCTGAGGGCCACCTTGGAGAAGTAAGGCCACCGAAGGATGCCTTGGAGAAGCGGGGCCACTGAGGGCCGCCTTAGAAGAGCGGGCCGTCTTGGAGAAGCGAGGCCGCCGAGGGCCGTCTTGGAGAAATGGGGCTATTGAGGGCGCCTTGGAGAAGTGAGGCCGCCGAACCGCTTGTCTTGATCTCAGCCGTCAGTTAGCTCTACCGTTAATGCTTACGTGGCGCTACCGGCCACATCAAATTTGACATGTATGCAAGTTTTAAGTGTGTTGGTGATGTTCTTGAGGTGTTGGATAAAGCTAGAATTCGTCGGGCAGTCAGTCTTGCACCATGATGGTTGAGTGTCCCAATCTGTAATTGAATTAGTTCGATTGGGTCAATTCTTGATTAGTTTTAGGATAAAATAGGTTTAGTTCTGCATTCAAAATCTTGAATCCAATCTTGATTGTATTTGTTCTAGGTTCTGACTTGCAACTGACTTAATCTAATCCATACTCACTCCAAACTTAAGTGTAATAGTAGAACTGTACAGAAAGCATGATGAGGTGAATATCGTCCCTTGGGTTTTTGACAACTTAATAGTTAAAGATTCATCTTGCAGGGACAGTGATTGCTGGGTTTGTGAGGATGGTATTAAGAAGCTAGGGTTGGCAATGGAGTCAAGTCAGGTAAGATTTGGATTGATATAGGTTGAGTCAGTAATTTATTAAATCTAGTCTTGAACATGACCTTCATTAAATAGTAACTTGATTACACTATTCAAATTAGGTTAAATGAGTTAAATAAATTAAGTGGAATTTTAACCAATTAAATGAGTTTAAATAGGTTAAACACATTGAATTAGATAGGTTAAATAAGTTTTAAATAGATTAAATAGGACTTGAATGGGTTAAGTGGGTGATTAAATGGGTCAAAGTACGTTAATTGTGCGATCCAAAGATGGGATGAGAAATCCTATCCCACCAGCATGCCAAAAGCTTATTGACATTCATACCATCCTTTGCCTCAAAAAGACCGCCTTAATTGGGATAATAGGGTCCAAGTATAAATTTATTTAAATTTTATATTTTCTTAATAATGACATCTTTTTGGGTAATATAAAGTTTGGATTTCTTGGGGGCACAAGCCTCCACTGTTAATTACTCTTACCTTAGAGGTTGCAAAACTTTGAATTAAGAGATCACAGTTTTTGTTAGCTTTATAGTATAGATGTATTCAAAAAAAATTTATTATTATTATTATCATCATCTGTACTTATTTTTTGTTCCAAAGTCCAAGTGATCACTACAAGAAAAGAATAAGATAGCGATGGAATTTAGCGATGAATCCATATTCTTTGCAAATAGCTTCATATCTGCGATGGATTGGCGAGTGAAAATGATAGAAAATATAGTGACGGATATAACGACGAAAATTTCTGTTGCTAAGGATATTTATTTATATATAAAACATAGCGATGAAAATTTTTCATCGCTACATATTAGCGATGGATATAGTAATAATAATTTTCATCGCTAAATATATTTATTTCATATATAAAACTAGCGACAAAAATTATCCATCGCTACATATTAGCGACGAAATTTACGTTGCTAAGGATATTTATTTCATATATAAATCATAGCGACAAAATTTTTTTATCGTGAAATATATTTTATTTCATATATAAAACTAGTGATAAAAAATTTCTGTTGCTAAATATATTTATTTCATATATAAAACTAGCGATAAAAATTTTTCATCGCTATATATTAGCGACGGATAAAGCGATGAAAATTTTTGTTGCTAAGAATATTTATTTCATATAAACTATAGCGATGAAAATTTTTTGTTGCTAAATTTATTTATTATATATAAAAATTAGTGACAAAAATTTTCATTGCTAATGATATTTATTTTAATATAAAACATAGCGACGAAATTTTTTTTCGTCTCTATATTCACCTTAATCGGACTTCTTTCTTTGAAAACCCTAGGTCTTCCCTCTTCGCCCCCGATTTTAGACCGCCGCACTTTCTTTTTCTCCTTCCTTCATGCCTTATCCTCCTTCTCCTTCTTTTGTTCCTAAGCTGGAGGCGGAGCCGTCTGTTCTAGAGCCGCGGCTACCATCGCTGAATCAGTGATCACCTCATTGGTCTTCTTTTTATCTCTAGTGAGCTGGCCTCTTCCTTCTTCTCCGATGTTGTCATCAACTGGACGACCATCAGGTAGGCCGGATCAAAGTCCTCTGTAAGAGCTTATTATATTTTTGGTAGATAATAGAGAAGAAATTCCATCTTATTATTTTGATCCGAGTAACGGAATACAAAAACAGCCACCCAATCCAATTGCCTCCTCCGAAGAAACCTGTCACTAATCCTTTTTTTTTTCCTCCCATTTTTTGATTCTTTTATCAATAGGATAATACTTGTATTCCAACCGATGCCATGGAGGGTTACAGTTTCTAGACCTAGGGTTTGAATGTCTCCATGCATTCCTTGCCTTGAAGGGAATCCCTTGCCGAACGAGGAGCTAAACCTTAATCATTTGGAGAACTGACTCTAAATCTTTCTTGTCTAAAATTTTTGATAGATATAATGCCCTCTTCAACAATTAAAATTATAAATTTCAATTCCAATTATTTGTTTGGATAAAATATTTTCATTTAGAATAAAAATTATCTTTAAAAAAAATATTAGAAATCTAAATTTTTACTAAAGATTATGGAAAATAAAATTACAATCAAATCTTAAGATGAAAATCTAGTGTAAAAAACGAATCCACCACACTTATTTTTTTAATATTAATTGAAACTCTATTCTAATTAAAAAATTATGATTAAAATTATTTCATTCTATGCCTTCTAAAGAGTAAAATTAAAAATTAAAAATATAGACTGATTCTAAAAATCCAGGGTTTAGATTATAAACTCAATAAGAATAATAAAAGTAAATTTGATTCAATTTTGATTCTCATAAATAATAATTTCAATTCTAATTCTAATGAAAGCAAATTTCAATTTTAATTCAAAATTTAATATTAAATCAAGCATGAGTTAAGGAGGTTTTAGTTAGTTCTTATCTGATTTGTGAGCTAACGCAGAGTTGCGAAAGGGCCTAGCTTCACCCATTTTACCAGTGCTCTCTGATGATTTGCGATTGGCATAGCCTCATGGACTAACTCAAATAAATGGATGAGGTAATAGTTTGAACCTGATAACTCAATGAAGCTACACTAGCTTCTTATTTCAATCTTTGGCCCTCAATCGACAAATTTTAGTAACAGTAGACTGTAAATTTTGAGTTGCATGATTTGAAATAAATAGATGAGCATCAACTATTCTAAAACAAAAGAAAAGAAAAGAAAAGAAAGATTTGAGTTGTTTATCCTCTTAATTAGTCGTTATAGTTTGGACGAGTTCTGTTTCCTTAAAAAAAAATGGTGGTATAAATGCTGATTAAGTTTGTACTGTTTAGTATACAAATTGTCTTGCAATATTGGCAAATGGCTCCTCATGTTCATAGGTTAAGTGCTTATGCTTCACAGAGGCTGGTTAGCCTTTTTGATATGCTCGCTCGCAAGTATGTTCCTTTCTTTTAGCCTTCATTTAAAACAGCTTGTTTAGGAATTTTAAGTGGCTAAGATTCTTCATTTTTGCTTCATGGTTTCACTTTTTGTGTAAGAAGTAATTAATTTTTATTCCGGTTTCCATTCTTTTATAGGTATACTAAGAAATCATTCTGGGTGAAATCCTGGTATTGCCTCAACCAACATTTTTTGTTGAAGTTGCACTGCCGAAATGTTTTTAAGTCTAAGTTCATTGATATGGAGATGAAACGCAGGGTGGAATTCTCCCAGCATTTGAACAAAGAGAAATCTGATGGGTCAAGAAAACTAAAGTAGTTTTTATGGGAAGGTTATTAATGAGATTTTTATGATTCTTTCTCCATTCCAAAGGTGTTTGAAACAGGAATGTTAGATGGATTAATTGTTCCCATGATCTACAATACTGATGCTTCAGTTTTTCCTTGATTCTTTTTTAATCTATAATTTAACAAAGTTATAATATCTTGAAGGCTTGCTTAGTTCTCAGCAAGTATGTTTGTATCTGGACAAATGACACTGATGCTTGAGAAAGCGTTGTCAATCATTTTAGTCATTCAAAAAGAAGATGAATAATTTCAGATGTTGCTAAATAGGTGGTGATTACTAATTTTCTATTGTTGCTTCTCCTGCCATATCACCTTTTTGATTCTCTGGATTGGTGTTAATTGCCAGGTTTTAATTGAGTGCCTTGCAATACATGGGAAATACATAGAGAATAAAAGAAGGATTTTTAGTAGGAAGAAGGGGGGGGGGGGGGAGGGGGGGGGGGGGTGGAGAGGGTACTGAACTGGGCGGGCGTAGGGGTGAGGGGGTGGTGGTGCACTGGGTGTAGGGTGGGTGGTGTACTTGGGGATGGATGAAGGTGCCGACGCTTTAAAGCGTCGGCATGTTCTGACGTTGATGCTCACGCTTTAAAAAGCGTCGGGATTTCTGCGCCTTCACTCCCTGTGTTCCGACGCTTTAAAAAGCGTTGGGATGATATTTTTGACCCTTTTTAGCATCGGAAATATTATTTTTAGCATCAAAAAATGATAATTGTTGTAGTGTGGCCACCTCCCACTTATCCCATTAATAAGAAATTTAAATCCATCTAATCATCTATATGGCCATTACTACGTCATTTAATTGGTTGCCTTACTAGCGTGTAAGACTTATCTCTGAAAATGGTTGTCCTGATCCTTCATGTACTACTAGCTAATCTTTCATGCAGGGCCACCACTGCTGCCTTTGGTGGCAGATGAAACCAAGTTTGTAAGTGATGAAAATTTGGATGCCATAATTTCTCTATTTGTACATGGTTAATTATGCACTGTAGATTCGCTTTAGGTTGATTTTTAAAATCTATTTGTACATGGTTAATTATGTTGTGATCCTTTGATTAAATGCTGATGTAATAGTTTATTCATATGTGTTTGCATTGCTATGGTCCATTGTTTAATTATAGCTTGCAAGTGGGACTATATCGAACCTTGGCATTAGAAAAGCAAAATAAGACCGAATGGATGTATAAACAGTTGAAAGATGGCCTTTTGAATCCGAAGATTACGATTGGTATGAGATAATTTATAAAATTTGCATGCAGTCATCTAGAATGATAGACAATGATAGGATAGGTGTCCATGTAACGGTCACAAGTGTCAGAATCGCATATTTTATGAAGTGAATACAGTTAAGTTGCATTTGTACCAAAACAGTTTTGTACCAGATTATTACTATTGGAATTTACATGGGAAACATGAGGTTGGGGTTAATATAAATTATAATGTCAATTATATGGATGAAGGTTCTGCTACATTTGATTATGTAGAATCATCTAATCGGTACCATTCCATGTTTATGGATGCAGCTGGTCCTGCATTCAATCCAAGTTACATAGAAGAAACACCGAATCCAAAGGCCCAAAAGTTTTATGATATGCTTAGGGCTGTTGATGAGGATTTATACCCTGGATGTAGAAGTCATTCACAGTTATTGCTTGTTACTCAATTGATGCACATGAAGTCAGAACACCATATGTTTGAACGTAATTTTGATGACATGGATCAGTTAATGAAAGAGATTACTCCTAAAGGAAGTCTAGTGCCTGAAAACTTTTATAGATTAAAGCAATTAGTACAAGGAATGGGTCTTCTGGTTGAAAGATTCATTGTTATAGAAATGGATGTATGATATACTGGGGTGAAGATAATGTTGACTACTTGTAAGTTTTATGGTCATACTATGTACAAGAGGCAACGTCGAGATAGCAAAACAGTGACTCCTAATAGAAAGATGTACTACTTTTCTCTCACTCTTAGATTGCAAAGATTGTTTGCATCAAATGCCGCAGCAGTAGAAATAAGGTGGCATGCTGAGCATGAAATTGAAGATGGGGTTATGTGCCACCCTTCTGATTCTCCTGCATGGAAATAATTTAATGATAACCATCCAGAATTTGCATCATAGACTCAAATGTTTGATTGGATCTTTCCACTGATGGTTTTCAACTATTTGGGCAATTTGGACAACAATATTCTTCTTGGCTGATTACTGTGACTCCATACAATTTGCCACCTTGGTTGTGTATGAAGGATGCTTACATGTTCTTAACTGTATTGATTCCTAGGCCAACTAACCCTAAGGATAAGTTGGATGTTTACTTACAACCCCTAAAATCTTTTCATTCATTATTTGGTCTATGTTTCAAGTATTGTTTATTTGTGTTTGATGCATAATGGGAGTTTTCTTCAGTCTCATGAGGCTTTTGCGGCTATCACCCATAGTTTTTTTGCTCCATTTGAGTGATAAAGGACATGTTTGGAAGACTATGCCTGATGACGTGAGGGAATTCTAGTGGCATGAGTTTTAGGTTGAATCCCAATAATTAATTCAATGTATTTATTACGCAAATGACTTTGTTAAAATGTATTATTATGGCTGATTGGTTGTTAGAGACCTCGTAAATGAGGTCATGTTACTTATAATGTAGTCAGAACTCTGCCAAAATTTATTTTGATCTTAAATATTTAATCTCTCTTATGCTTGATTGGTTGAAACAGTCTCATACTTAAGGTAATGTTATAGACGAAACTCTACCAAAATTTTATTTTGATTTTAAATATTTAATCTCTCTTATGCTTGATTATTTGATAGTTCTCATACTTAAGGTAATGTTACTGATGTTATAGATGAAAATTTGCCAATTTTTAATTTTATATTAAATATGTATTATGTCTTGTGCTTATTGGTCATTACAGGCCTTGTACTTAATGTCATTGCTGATGTTATAAATGAAACTCTGTCAAAATTTTAGTTTGATATAAATATTAATCTTATGTGGATGTTGCAAGCCAAGTAAAAAGTCTTGATACATTGTTCTTTTTATTGTTTCTATTTCAAAGGAATTTACTTGGGATCCAAAGCTTGAGAGGTAATCAAGCATAGATGGTTACAACAGGCTGCTATACGTTATAGTGCACTTTGAGCAAGTGGAGAGCATCTGGTAGTAAACCACAAGTTTCAAGCATGTTTGGGATAGTTGGCAAAAAGAATGATCCACTCCTGAGTTTAAGCAAACGATCTACTGTTGCCTCTAAGAACAGACTTAGTGAGACGGGCGGCTCAGGTTCAGGTCCCTCATGACATACAGGGGTTCTATATCCATTGTAGAGCGCAGCGTGTGGATGGTATATTGATCATAATAACTTATTTAAATTTATTATTTATTTATATAATAAGGCTATGTCTTTGTTTTTATTTACCTATGTATTAATCTTGTAATTTTGTAGTTAATATGTTTTTCTTAATTTTTTTCTACGATCAGACAAAAGAGTTAGGACATCAACCAAATCCAATAGAACTTTTTGAGGCAACACACACTAGAAAGACTGCCTCAGGAATTGAGTATGTGGACCAGTGGTCTAAGGCTATTGTAGTAAGTATTTTTTAAACTAAATAATTCTTTATATTTCAAAATTTATTCATTTTTTTGATTAATCTCATGCAATTTATATTTTTCTTATTGAAATTTGTATTGTAGAAAAAAGTGCAGACACTTAGAGAGATTGCTTCTTAGCCAGTGGAGAAATCCAATGTGCCATGTGAGCGATTTGAGAAGTTATTTTTAGAAGCGGTTGATGGCCACAAAAAGGGGCGCATATATGGGATGGGCATTAAGGCATCATATTTCTACATTGGTACCTTCTCCTTTCACTCCACTGCCACATCATGGGATATTAGTGCAGAGCAATTGCGTGCTAGTATTATGCAAGATATGCAGCAGAAGGTTCAGAATATTCTGGAGTCACAGAGGTAGCAAATGCGAGAAGAGATGCATGACAAACTTTGAGATGAGATTTCGAGACGAGATTTAGAATGAGATTTGGGATGACATGCATGCTAAAATGCGGCAGCTGATAGTAGAGATGACTCATTTTGACCATATTTTTGCTTTAGCTCCACAGAGAGATCCACCTCATTCTGATAGCATGTAGAACATATTTTGATTACTGAATATTTATGGGATATTATCATATTTTGAAGTTTATTGTAATTTTTTTTGTAAGATATTTTAATATATATTTTATGACTTTTTTTAATTATTGCATTTCAATAAATTAAATTTTAAAATTATAGAAACTAATTATATATATAGAAATAATAAATTATTAAAAATGATAATTAGTGATGAATGAAAAATCTGTTGCTAATTAGCGATGGAATTATATCTGTTGCTAATAGCAACGAATGCAAATCTATCGCTAATCCATCGCTAATTAGTGACAAAATTTATTTCGTGCTAATTAGCAATGGATAAAAACTTCATAGCTAATCCATCACTAATTAGTGACAGAAATTATTCCATCGCTAATTGCAACGAAAATTAGCAACGGATAAAAATCCATCGCTAATCATCGCTAAGATTAGCGACGGATTTGAATTCCGTTGCTAAATATTTTGAGGAGCATTTCTGCGATGGATCACAATTCCGTCGCTATCTAAGATTTGCGACGGAATTCATACTTTTAGCGACGGACTTTTTCGTCGCTAAATTTATCCATCGCTAAATTTATTTTTTCTTGTAGTGGATGTTATTATGCTTATATATATATATTATTATTTTAATATATAGGTTTAATGTCATATATTTATCCTCCTTTGTGTCTTTCTTTTGCTTTCAATTTGTCCTTCTTTTGAGTTCTAGCATCAACTAGGTAAGAGTATAGGACTTTAAGTTTTTAATAAAGTAAGGCTCCAAACTTTGATGAGTGAAGCTTTAGAGTTTTGAAGGAGTAAGGTTTCAACTTTTAATGGGTAAGGTTTCAACTTTTGATGGCGCAGAGTTTTTATGAAGAATTTTTTAAATGGAGCATGGCTCCAATCTTTAATGGAGCATGACTCCAATCTTTTGATGGAGGACTTTAGGTCTTTAATAGAGTAGGGTTTTAAGGACTTTGGTGGAGTAGGGCTCCAGAGTTTTTTATAGAGCGAAACTCCAAGTTTTCAATAGAGTAAGGCTCTATAAATTTATTGGAACAAAGGTCTAGTTTTGATGGAGCAAGGCTACAGGATTTGATAGAGTACGACTACAATTTTTTTATAGAGCAAGACTAGCTTTCAATGGAGTAGAGATTTAGAATTTTAATGAAACAAGAATCCAATTTTTGGGTCGAGTTAAGATTGATATGAAGTAGGGCTCCTATTTTGGATCAAGTTAGGCTCGAGTTGAGAATGAGGCTTCAGTTTGGATCAAGTCAAGCTTGAATTTGGAGCAAAATATCTTTTGGGACAAGTTAGGCTTGAGTTGGGAGCAAGGCTCCATTTTGGTTTGAGTCAAACTTGAATTGAAAGCAAGCTTTTCTTTTGAGCTTTGTTAGGCTCGAATTGGGAGTAAAGCTTTGCTTTGGGTCAAGTAGGGCTTAAATTGGGAGCAAGGCTCCTCTTTTGGGTCCAATAGGGTTTGAATTGATAGCAGAGCTTCACTTGGATCAAATTTGGCTTGAATTGAGAGCAGGTTTTCTCTTTTGGGCCAAGTTAGGTTCAAGTTGGGAGAAGGAGTCTACTTTGGATCATGTCAAGCTTAAATTAGAAGTAGGGTTCCTATTTTAAGTTGAGTTAGGCTTGAATTAGGAGTGAAGCTCTATATTTGATCAAGTTAGCCTTGAATTGGTACTAGAGCTCTCCTTTTAGGCTGAGTTAGGTTCAAATTAGGAGCAATGCTCCATTCTTTGGGTCAAGCTAGGCTTGAGTTGGGAGCAATGTAGGCTCAAGTTAGAAGTGGGGCTCTTCTTTGGAGTCAAGTCAGGATTAAGTTGTGAGTATGGCTTCACTTTAGGTTAAGTTAGGCTCAAATCAGGTGCGAGCTCCTCTTTAGATTAAGTTAGACTTAAATTAGTAGTAAAGCTTCACTTTGGGATTGATATGGGAGAAGGATTTTCTTTTGAACTAACTTGGGCTCATTAAGAGAGTGGGACTTCCTTTTGGCTTGATATAGGTAGGACCACCCTTTGAGCTAATTTGGTCTTAATATGATAGGACTCCCTTTTAGCTTAATTTGAAAATAAGACTTCTCTTCAAACTGATTCAAGCTTAACCTATGAGTAGGACTTTCTTTGGGTTTAATTTAGGAGTAAGACTTTATTTTGAGGTGACTCAGTCTCTAAGAGTAGAATTCCCTTTTGACTTGATTTAGGCCTGATCTAGCTTGATTCGGCCTGATCTGGCTTGATCAAACTCAATGCGAGAGCAAGTCTTCCCTTTTAGTTTGATCTGGAGTAGGATTCCCCTTTTGAGTTGCTTTGACTAAATTTGAGAGTAAGACTTACTTTTTAGCTAATTTGGGCTCGATACGAGAGTAGGATTTCTTTTGATTTGATTTTAGAGTAGAACTTTTTAAGTGTGATCTGGGCTCAATCTAAGCTTGATATTACTCAATCTAAATTTGATTTGGAACTAGGACTTTTTTTTAGGTCAATTAAGCTTGATTTGAAAGTAAGACACTTCTTTGAGCTCAATTTGGTCTTTGTTTAGATTGATTTGGATTCAATTTAACTTAATAAGGTTAATCTCGAAGTAAGACTCTTTATGAGCTTGATCAAACTCGATTTAACTCAATAAGCTTAATCTCAAAGTAAGACTCCCCTTTGAGCTCGATATAGGCTTAATCAAGGCTTGATATTGCTCGATCATCTTGATTTGAGCTTCGTCTAGCATGATCTAGGCTTAATTTGGCTCAATGTGGCTTAATTATTGCCTTATTTTGCTTGATTGACTTGACCTAGGCTCTATTTAGTTCAATCTAGGCTCGATATGGCTTGATGAATGCTTGATCTAGGTTTAATCTGACTCAATTGGCTTGATCTAGCTTGATTGCTGCTTGATCTAACTTGATTGGCTTGATCTTTCCTGATCTAAGATTAATATAGGAGTGAGACTTCTTTGGAGCTCGATCAAGCTTGATTGGAGAGTAGGACTCCTCTTTAAGCTCGATCTAGGCTCGATGTAGCCTTGATCTTGCTTAACCAATTTGATCTAGGCTTTGACTAATTTGATATAGGCTCAATCTAGCATGATTTGGCTTAATCAGATTAAGTTGAGCTCCATTTGACTCAATTGGACTCAATTTGGGCTTGATCTTACTTGATCTAGGCTTGATCTATGAGTATGACTCCCCTTTAAGCTCGGTCGAGCTTGATTTAGAAGTAAGACTTCTCTTTAACCATGATATAAGCTCAATCTGGACTTAATTTAGCTCGATTTGGACTTCTCTAACTTGATTTGACTTGATTAGCTTGATCTTAAAGTAGGGTTTTCCCTTTAAGCTTGATCAAGCTTGATTTGAGAGTAAGACTTCCATTTGATTTTGATCTAGGCTTGATCTAACTCGATCAACTTAATCTGGGCTCCATTTGAGTCGATTGGCTTGATCTTATAGTAGGATTCTTCTTTAAGCTTGATTGCACTTGATTTAGGAGTAGGACTCTTATTTGAGCTCAATCTAGGATTGACCTTACTTAATCTAGGCTTGATCTAGGACTATGATTGCCTTTTAAGTTTGATTTAGGAGTAGGACTCTCCTTTGAGCTTGATCAAGTTTGATTTGAAAGTATGACTTTTCTTTAAGCTCAATTTAGGCTCCATGTGGCTCTTGGCTTTAGTCTTGCTTGATCTAGGCTTAATGTAGGAGTACAACTCTTCTTTGAACTTAATCAGGCTTAATTTGGGAGTGCGTAGAACTCCATTTGAGCTTGATCTGAGTTTCATCTGATCAATCTAGGTTTGATCTTGCTTAATCAGCTTGATCTAGACTCCATCTAGCTTGATCTAGGCTTGATCTAGCTCATATGGTTGGATCACTACTTGATTTGGCTCAATTGGCTTGATTAGAGCTTTATCTGACTCAATCTAGGCTCGATCTTGTTAGAAAAGCTTTTGTAGGCAACAGAAATGCATTTTAACATTTTATAAAATAAATATGCAATGGAAGCAGTAAGATCTTGGATCTAATCCAATATTAGCCTACAACGGGATCAATATATAAATATATATATATATATAAAGGTATAAAAGAAAAGGACATGGATCAAATCTATGTAAACATAAATAACATAGATCATACCTATGTTTATGGTCTAGTATCTTAGATCATATCTAAGTCACCAGTAACAATTGAATCTTTTACATTTTGATGCTTAATAACTCACGCAGCAGTAGAAGACGATGGTAGATAGTACTTCTGCAAGTCACACAAAGGTGTATGGCCTCTACAGATGATCCACTTCGGAGCTCTTGTCCTGACCAACCTTTTCAGAGTGCTAGCTCCTCTCCTAGGCTTCGACGATGAGATTTCTTCTTTTTAATACCAAGGTGCTCTTGGAATTATCAAAAGGATGTGTATTTTGAGGAAATAATTTTCTTCCAGGTTTTATAGCCAGCATCCCTTTCACCCTAAAAACTTTCATCTCCCTTTCATTTTCTAATGTTTGATGAAAGAACCCTTCATCTTTATTTTCAGTTAAAAACCGAAAAGGAGTTAAGAAAGAAACTCTTCATCTTAAAAACCGAAAAGGCTAGAAGTTAAGGAATGAGGGGTAATTAGGGAGAGGTCATTAACATCCATTTTAAATTCAAACTTAAAATTTTGAATTCAAAATTCAATCTTCAAATTTGAAATTAAAATTAGTTTAAAATTTAAATTCATAATTCAAATTTAAACGGGTAAAGATGGTAACATTAGGCTTACCTAAATTTGAGTCCAAACCAAATCCTATTTGTTTTGATCAAGATATTCATAGCTCAATCAAATTGAGCTAGCCAGCAATCGTATTGCCAATTTAATCGTTCAATTAATTTACTAACATTTAGTTTCTCAATCATCCAGTCAGATAGAATCCCCTATGGTGTGTGACCCCAAAGTTCGAACACTAAGCCGGTAGCACTGGAACACTTCAATACTAATCGAAGTTGCCATTTAGCAATGACACCTGACGTTCGGATAGGCCGAAGGTTGCAGAGCAATAATCAAGAACCTCTGGCATATGGTTACCATATAATTCATCCCTTTGACTCTCAATGCTCAAGATGACTTAAGTTTTAACTGCCAATCCTTAATCGGTTCATCCATAAAGTATCTCAATCTTCGTAAGTCTTCTGACTCCTCATAGGGACTAGCCTGGCCAAGGTTTTGCTAAATTAAAACACAGTGAGATATTTATTCCAAACTATTTGGAGGGGTCAATCCCATCTTGATCCACTCACTGCTCCACAAGTACTTTACTGCACCCAAAAACCTTCTGTCACTAAATTAAAAATCCAGGTAAGCTAGCATCAAACAGTAGGTTGCTTGCAAGCTATCATGGTGATCTCAGGTCAGAGGGCCACTTATGTCCATTCCCTTCGCGAACAGTTCTTGGCAGAAGAGTATTCCGCAGATTGGTCACGTTCAGTGAAATGTCATACACCTCACCTGCATGTCATACTAGTATCACCACACTCCTTGATAAAAGGACAACCAACCCATATAATATATGACCTTTACTTGATACATAGTTGTCCTATAACTATATATCATTTGGTCACGACTATTTTAAGAACCACTCAATAAACCGTCTCTTTATTGAATAGATTATGGTTCTAAGGACTCCATCATAAAAGAATTTATTTCAGAAAGATGCGATGTGATGAACTGCCAAATATATTTTATTAATTTATAATTCATATATATTTATAACTTGCACAATCATCTACATGTTAGTTGATTGGCTTTAGTATACAATTTCCAACAGATCTAACTTGATTGATCGATCTTGGCTTAGTTTGGCTTAACTTGGCTTGATTTGGCTTGATCATCGCTTGATCTAGCTTGATTAGGCTTGATTATCTCTTGATATGTCTTGATTTGACTTGATCCGAGATCTATCTAGCTCGATCTCGCTTAACTCGGGCTTGATTTGAGCTCGATTAAATATTTGGCCCTATATTGCTTGTTGTGTGGCTTGATTACCACTTGATTCAAGTTCTATCTAGCTCATAGACGCTTTGGTTTGAGAGCGCTTCAGGAATTATTGTCCGCTAGGATCAATGATGTTGGAACTAAACCTATGGGGTCAAAACTTTTGGTTTGAGAGAGGGCTTCGGGAATTATTTCTTTGGAGGGATTGAGAGAGTGTTTTTCTTTCAATTTAATTAAGGTTTCAAAGAGGGGGCTTTCTCCATAGGGGATTGTCTATTTCATTAGATGTGATCATGGGGAGGAAAAAAATTTTTCATTGAGAGCGATGTAGAGAAGGAATGATCACACCTAGATTTGAATTTTAAATAATAGATTTTGATAAGGAAGAGAGTGATCTCTTTTCAAAATTGCTTGAGTGTCTCAAACATAGTTTTTTTTTTTTTATTTATTTTTTTATTACATCATCTTTATGTGAAGTGTTTATTTATTATTATTATTGATATTGAGATAAGAAAGAGCGTTGTTGAGCGCAAGGAAGCATTGAGAGATTCACATTTAGCTGAGTCAAGCCAAACTTATTCATGATTTCATCCAAATAATTGATCTTCTTAAGTTTACAAACTACAATTTTAAAAAGGCATATATTGACCAACTTGAACGTATTATATGTAAGATTTCACCAAAGTAAATAATGAAATATGAATTATTAAATATAACAAAGATAATAAATAAGAGAAAAGAAAACGTTATCGAATGAAGGAGGGGTCATATTGCATTGTAAAAGGCATTTAAAGTAAAGGAGAAGGAGATTTATATGATTCAGGTTTTTAGATTGAGCTAGATATGTTTGAGGTCAAATTAGGCTAATATTTTGTTGATTCATGTTAGGCATATATAATATATCAATCATGTGAGTCAAGTTTAATTAACAAAAAAAGAAATACAAAATCTGAACCTAGTTAGGTCCGGTCTCTGAAATTGACCCATTCCTCAAGTCTTCAAATATAGAATGGGTTTGATATAATAAAGTTAAACAATATTATAAAATAAAAAATCAAAATATTATACAACGACTGCCACGCATTGCCTAAAAAGCATCATATATTGAGCAAAAAGCTTTCAGCAAAACAAGTGTAGTCACCGCATGCGTTGTTTCAGCCAGGTTGATGGTTTCAACGGCTACCTTTGAAAACACAAATCTCCATGTATCACGTGATTCTCCCTCGGAATCATAGTGGGAGGAGGTAATAGGATGGTTAATGTTTTCTTATTGAGACCCGATCAAAATCTCTGTTGGATATACCTAGCCCATGGACTGCATCGATTCGGTTCAGGCGTTCACCGGCGACTTGGTAATGGTTGCAACCATTAATGTAAGAAGCTATATAATATCGCGTTATTCTTTATCTCTGGACTGCTTCATCACAGTTTGCTACTCGCATCGGTTAACCTTTGTCTCTGGACCGGGTCCATTCCTGCCAGGCATTCCCCAACAACTCGATGCAACATGGTCGAAGGAAGACCGCCTCCGATATCAAAAATTATAATGGTAGAAAAAGAGAAATCATGATCTGCGTGACGATGTTTAACTTGGCACCGTAATGCCTCCTTGATTATATATTCTTTCTCTGAAGTACGTACTTCGTCATAATTTTCCACCCACAGGTATTAATATTATCAGCGAGACTTTGTCAAACTTTTACTTGGACAACAACAAACGTGGGAGGAAACAATAGAAAACCATGGCAGGTAATTTACCGAACATGTTTTACTCTTCCACTTTCTAGCGAAGCCGAATGACCAAGTGAAGCCTCATGACAGACCTTTTACTCTATATATATCAAGTCCTCCAAGCCATTGGGCCATAACGCCTTGTTCCATATACCCTGGCCATTGTTCTGCTAGCTAGAAAGAGAGAACAGATGGCTGCCCACATCCTCTTCCTCGCTCTCCTTGCTCTGGCTTCGTCTCATGCCATTGCCTCTGATCCTAGCCAGCTCCAAGACTTCTGTGTTGCGGATAAAGAATCAGATGGTACGCACTCCTATTCATCAACCATTTTATTAGTTATGACATTTGTTGAGTAGGCATGCATGGTGTATAATTCACTATGAAGGGACTTGCTAACCAACATGCATTGGTGAGCTTCTATATTAATGTCGAAAGTACTTATCTTTTTATTCAATTGTTGCAGTATTTGTTAATGGGTTCGTCTGCAAGGACCCGAAGCTTGCCAAAGCCGAAGATTTCTTCTTCTGTGGCTTTGACAAGCCCGGTGACACAGAAAACAAACTCGGCTCTAATGTGACTCAAGTCAATGTGATGCAAATTCCTGGTCTCAACACCCTTGGGGTCTCCTTAGCTCGGGTAGACTTTGCATCCTATGGCCTCAATCCTCCTCACATCCATCCAAGGGCAACTGAGATCCTAACGGTGTTGGAAGGCACCCTCTACGTCGGCTTCGTCACATCAAACCCTAACAACCAGCTCTTTACTAAGGTCCTCAATAAGGGTGATGTGTTCGTATTTCCTCAAGGTCTCATCCACTTCCAATTCAACATTGGGAAGACCGATGCCGTTGCCATTGTTGGTTTCGGCAGCCAGAACCCAGGTGTGATCACCATAGCCAACGCCGTCTTCGGAGCGAAGCCACCCATCTCCGACGATGTTCTTACCAAGGCTTTTCAATTGGACAAGAAGACTGTAGATTGGCTCCAAGCTCAATTCTGGACGGACAATAACTACTAGGATGCCCGACACGAACTATCTATATATTATGATCTTCATAATACTGCTTTCTCTGTACTGTTTGGTTTAAATAAGCAAACGTCGTCTCCTCGTTTGCATAAAATAATTTGAGAAAAAAGATATATATGTTCGCTCTATATGCTAGTAAAGATAAATATTTTTATCCCTGAATATTTATTTCTCTTTCCAGTAAAGTGATCAAGATGGGCCTTCATGAATCCTGCTAATATGTTATTTAATAGTTGGGCATGAAGCCGCAGGGGACGGATTGCTAATATTTCAGTTAAGAGCAGAACAAATTATGGGTAGAGGGAGAGGGAGTGCTAAGTTCGGATCTGTGAGGGTCACTTTGGTTGCCCACTGCATGCTTTCTTATGATTTTAGTCCGGTACTCTCATGTGAGTAGATGCTTTATTGTTAAAAATGTGGAGTTTCGTGCACAATTCCCATCAGCCTAAGTCTTCTGTGTTAATTGTTTCGCAAGGTGATATCATGACAAAGTTTTATGAGGGTCATGACATTATTTAATTATCTCGAGCTGCATGCGAGTAAAGAGTGTAAATTAAGCTAGAAACCTAACTTTTAGGGTCCATTGGTTACTAAACAAAATGAACAACTATTTTTGAGGTCGATTGATTACTCCTAAAAGACCAACAACCATTCTCTCATGTTTTCTCTTTTTATATTGAAACTGTGTCATGATAATAACAAAAAGGAAGCTCGCACATTTTTGCCTATTTGACTGGCCGTACACCATGTTTTCATCCTTTGTTATATGGATGTATGCATGAATGCGTGCATGATACACTATTATCTATTAATCTAGTAACTCAAGATCCGAATGATAAAATATAGAGCCTATATTAATAGAAAAGGTCATACGAACCTTTTTTGGCCCTATTTAACTACAACAAATCTAGAGATATTAAGCTCAAAATCTATAAACTCTCAAAAAAAGTAAGAAGGAATAGATGATCTATTGTAGTTGAGTGTTATTGTGATCAAGTTTTTACTACTGCAAAATCATATTAAAATAAAAAATTAAAATTATAGAGTTATATCTCACTTAGACTATTGTTGCTTTAATTAACGGAATGCTTTTGCATTGAAGTTATATTTGAAATTGAACTATCGCAATTCTCAACAAGACACTTATAATTAGAGAAACCATGCTTTAATTATAATTCCAGTTTGGCACCCTAGGCTTAGCATCTTTAGGACTAATTATTTTTCTAGGGTTTGCCCTAAAAATGTTTCTAGTATACTAAAATGTATCTAGTATACTACATAGTTGTCATATAACATTACATAAGGTCAATTTTTGCACCAATACATTGATTCTAATTCAAAGAATAATAAAATAGCTGCTCCCAATGAACTTACAACTTCTAAAAGGTAAAAATTATTCATAGTTCCTATATTTTTATAAACTTAAATTACTGCAAAATATATGCATGTAATGCATGTTTATTTGCTCTCTCATTAAATCTATTAGCCTTGTTCACATGTATCATATGTCTTTGCATAAAATGACAAAAATTAAATAATATATTGAATTATAATAACTTTGGCTGCCTTCATTCAGGATGGAAATAGGAAACTAAACTGCCAGTTGATCTAGCCTCTCTCATCTACAGACACTATCCACAGGTTTGTTGGACCATTGAAAAGTATGAGTCTATTTCTTTTATAAGAATATTAATTAGAATCAATCATTCGTGCATATATGCTCTATAAAAGAAGACCTCATTCAACTGAGAAAGTATGGCTTTTTTTTAAGCTATAAATTCACAGGGAGGAGGGGTTGTGGGGTATGTACAAGGATGATAGAAGAGTGGAAGGAAACTTTTCAGCTTAACATGAGCCTCAGAATATCTTCCAACTAATATATAATCCCAAGGAATAAAATAGTGGATAATTTAATGATTTTTAATAGTAAGAGAATTAGAAAATAAGATTTTTTTTTCTTCCTAAATATGCCACTAGCAGTCATTAAGTAATTGATCCCAAGTTAGCCTCCGGTCTTTAAGGATAAATCTCTTCCTTCAAGATATTCATAGGTGCTGAATGCTTAAAGTTCTTGAGGAGACAATAGATGCCTTCTTAGAAGTAACCACAACTATTTGTAAAAGGGGCATTCTAAGAGAAGATGAGTGATGGATTTGTCTGAGGAATGACAAAAGGGCCAAAATTAGACAAACGCTCTATCCTTTCCTTTCTCTTATCTGCAACTTGTTCTTCAAAGCTAACCAAACAAACATTTTGCTCCTTTTAGGGATTGCAGCAGTCCAAAATATTTATGAAAGGGCCATAAAATATCTCGTTGGTTTAAAAATTTATAGGAGCATACTGAATAACTCCATGTTTATATCGACCTCTATATCGACCTCCATATAGTCCTTCACTTTGGAGGGATTGCCTCGGTTGGGATGATATGGGGTGCAATTTTCTTTTTGGTTTTATATTTTACGCATTTTGGTAATTTCCTTTTAGGATATGAGTCTAGATTTTTAGTGGGTGCAAGCTCCCACTATTAGTTACTTCCATCTTAGGGACTAAGCAAATTTCAATTAAGAGATTGCAATACTGGTTAGCCATATAGTGTACATGTAGACATATAAGAAAGAAAATTTTTAGGCTAAAACTACAAAATTAACCCATGTACTTAGGGGGCTGTGTCATCTTGGTCCTTGAACTTTAAAAAGTTATAAAAATAATCCTAAACTTTCTGTTTTGTATCACTTTGATCCCTACTATTAAATAGGGAAGACACCATTTATTTTTATCTTATATGGCAGCATTCGTAGCAGTATACGTAGCATCTAAGTGGCAAACATAAATTTAAAATCCATAACTAACCAATTAACCCATTATTTAATAATTAAAAAATATAAAAAAAAAAATAATCTTCCTTCACCCTGATTTGTCCTTGGGGGGAGTGCAATGGGTACATAAGCACTCATCGGTTAGAGCATATCAGGGCGAAGTAGATTATTTTTATTTTTTAAATTATTAAATTATTAAATAATTGGTTAAATAACAGGTTAATGGGTTAATTATGGATTTTAAATTTATTTTTACTATTTGAATGTCATGTATGTTGCTATGTATGCTGCCACATAGAATAAAAATGAACGGCGTCTCCTCTATTTAACAATAGGGATCAAAATGATATAAAACAGAAAGTTTAGGATTATTTTTATAACTTTTTAAAGTTCAAGAACCAAAGTAACATAACTCCCTAAGTACAAGAGTTAATTCTGTAGTTTAACCAATTTTTTATTTTTATCATTTATTTTTCTTTTCTTTTCTTGAATTATAATAGCTCATATATATTGTCCATGTTTGTCCTTTAGCCCTCATGTTTGTCCTCTTTTCAATTACTCAACTCAACTCAACTCATCTCAGCCTTTTCCTAACTATATGGGGTCGGCTACAAGAATATGCTTCCTTCACTCTATTCTATTCAGAACTAAATCAAAATTAAAATTAGAAATTATTATTTTTTTTAATTATTTATGTCCATGTTAGTTTAGGTCTACCTCTACCTCTATCCATACCATGGATTGTTAAAAGAACACTCATTTTAACTGAAGTATCTAAAAATCTTCGTTGTATATGTCCAATCACTGTAATTTATTCTCTTTTTTTTTAAATTAGGGCTATTTCTATATTTTTCTTATATGTTTATTTCTAATTTCATCTTTTAAAGTTTTATCACATATCCATCTTAACATGCACATTTCTATTATACTTAATTTATTCACATATTATTTCAGTATTATCCAATACTTTGTTCCATATAGCATAGCTAGCCTAATAGGGGTTTTACATAATTTTTTTTTAAATTTTAATGGGAGTGTGATTATATAAGCTTACGAAGTATTCCTCTACTTAATCTATCTTGCATTAATTCTATGATTAACATCTTCACCTATTTTATCTTTTTGCTGGATAATTGATCCCAAATACCTAAATTTTTTACTTCTTAGTATCTCTTAGTTTGTAATTTTCACTATTTCTTTATTTATATTTTTACTTTTACTAAAATTATATTTTATATATTTAGTTTTAGTTCTACTATCTTAAAACCTTTAGATTCTAAAGCCTTTCTTCAAATCTTTAGCTTAGCATTTGCTCCAAATTTAATTTCATCAATCAACACTATATCGTCTACAAATAACATATACCATGTAATATCATTTTGAATATGTTTGGTTAATTCATCTATGTCTAATATAAAAAGATACGGACTTAAAGCAAATCCTTGATGTAAATGTATAGTAACTAAAAACTCACTAGTTTCTCTTTTTATTATTTTAATAATAGTTATTGCTCAATCATACATATTTTTTATCAATTTTATGTCCCTTTCACTAACTCCTTTTTTCTCTAAAACCTACCATATTATTTCTCTAGGTACTCTATCATATACTTTTTCTAAATCAATAAGACCATATGAAATCTTTTCCTTTTTCATATACCTCTTCATCAATTTTTTTAATAATAAATAGCTTCTATGGTCGATCTTTCAGGCATAAATTTAAATTAATTTTGACACCAAAGTTTTATCTCTTTTCTATTTTTTATTACTCTCTCCATAATTTTATTATATGACTCATCAGCTTAATCCCTTATAATTTGTATATTTTTTAATATCTTCTTTAATTTTTGTATATAGATATTAATATACTTTTTCTTCAATCATCCGACATTCTTTTAGTTGCTACAATCATGTTAAATAAATTGGTTAACTACATGACTCTAATTTCTTCTAAGCCTTTTCAAACTTCTACGAAGCCTTTTTAACCTCAAGCATGCTAAATCTACAAAAAAAAAATATTTTCATTTCTTACTCCTATGTTATCACATCCTTCTACCCTTAAATTTACTAAATTATTTTATTTAATAATTTTTTAAAATAACTTGTTTATTGTTTCAAGATCTTTTGTATTTTTTTTTAGTTTTGCTAGTTTTGTCCTCTTTTCAATTCTAAGTTCGAAACTCATTGTTGATCCATTTATTGAATTTGATGATTAATAAAGAAATTGAGTATATTTACTTGATTACTAATAGATTTTATAAGTGTTTCAGGACTTAAATTTATTTGATCAATTTAAAGGAATTAAGAATAAATTTTGAATCAAATACAAATCAGAGATTTCAAAGTTTCAGAGCTTGGAGTCGACACCTAGAAAATCTGGAGCCGACTCCATAGCCAATTTAATTTTAATCTAATTTTTGATACAATCCGGAGTCGACACCTAGAGTTTCGGAGTCGACACCTAGAGTTTTGGAGTCGACACTTACAGTGTCTGGAGCCGACTCCGATGCGGGGACAGAACGCTTATTTTTTTGAGCATCCTGGAGCCGACTCCTAGTTTTCGGGAGCCAACACCTGGCGATGGCAAGCCGACACTTACTTTTTTGGAGCCGACTCCTCAACGAACTCGGAAATTTCTATTTTTGAAAAAACGATCTGGAAACGACACCTGAAAAGTTGGAGCCGACTCCAACCTGACTGGGACGAAAATTTAAAATACCAGATCAGCTCTAATGGTAATATTTCCTTTTTACCTAATTTCTAACGGATATATTTTGTTTCCAGGTACACTCCAACGGCTAGTTTCATCCCAAAAACGGATTGAAGAAAATCTATAAAAAGGAGAAAAGACAACCGTTTGAAACAGGAGAGAAAAAGAGGGAGGAAAAATAGACAAAAAATAGACAAACTTTCAAATCAAAATCCAAGAAAGTCTGAGCCTGAAATCCAAGAGAAAAACCTTCAAATTGAAATCCTTCCACTCTTAAAAAGCTCAAAGAGGAATCCAAGGTGCTCCAAATCAAAAATCGATGGATTTCCCAAATTGAAGAAAAAGCTTCGTTTCTTCCATTTCCAATCTTCTCAACTGCAACGACTGTGAGGAATTAAAGCTAAGGCTTGATTCATCATTCCAAAGGGAGAAGAGGAAAAGAAGGAAAAGAAGAAAAGAAGAAAAGCTCAAAGCCAAACAACTTCAAATCAGGCTTTTCTAAACTTGTTTACTTATTTTTGAATATTTGCTCATGAGGAGCTGTGTATCTTTGAAAAACAATATTCTTTTTGTTTGTGCCTAGTTCAATCAAAGGGATTGAACTAGTGGAGGTTGTATACCTCGGGTCAAGCTAGATTAGCTTGAGTTTAGGGTTGTGTGCTGGTGAGCCCGAAAAACCGGCTGGGTTCGTTGTGATCCCGGGTAAAACAACAAGTTTGGGTTGTGAGCTTGTAAAACAACTTGGCTGCAATCGAGGAGATTATAGTGTGGACCCAAGTGGATCTTGGGAGTGGACGTAGGTGTTGGATACACCGAACCACTATAAAATCTTTGTGTTTCGGTGCTTCTATTGTCTCTATCTCTATCTCTATCTCATTGATTGTGCTTTATACTTGCATTGCATTTACTTTCATTCATCTTAAGCAAACAATATTTGTTAAGAGGTTAAATTTTTTAAAGAACCCAATTTACCCCCCGCTCTTGGGCTGTCATCTGGGCCAACACTCATGCAGATAAGTTTTTGATGGAGCAACACTTTAACCCTTCAGTGGAGCAAAGCTCTAGGTTTCTGATGGGCAAAGCTTTTGGTCTTCGATTTGGGTCTCATCTTGATTTGATCTAACTAGATCTTTCAGCAATGCTCCAGATTAAGCTAATTCGATTCTAATTTTGTCTTAATCTAACTAATCTTGGAGCAACGCTATACATTTAGCTTAGTTTAGGTTTGATATTGTCTTATCTAACTCAATCTTAGAGAATGTTTTAGATTGAACTTGATTTAGATCTGATCTTGGTTTAATCTTGGAGCAATGTTTTAGATTGAGCAACACTCCGGATTGAGTTTGATATGAGTTTGAGCCCAAGGGAATTGGACCCAATCAATAGATAAGGATTTAGGGTTGAGCCATGTGACTAAGCTAGAATAATGTATTTGACCCAATTATTGGTAATTATGATGCTAACCGAGTCTAAACATTGAATTTGGCCCAATCGTTAGTAATTGAGTCCACTCTTTCATCCCAAGACTTGAAATTGACTCAATTGGTGTCAATTGAGCATATTGATCCTACCTGAGTATTAGATTTGACCTAGATGAGCCAAATGGCTGGATTAAGATGCTAGATTAAACTCGATGGCCAAACTACTGGCTCTAGTTAATATTTTTGTCATAATTCAAGAATGAAAATTTTTAGGTTGGTAACTAAGTCAACCCATTCTATAAGTGATGTATCCTCCATTAATGTTACTCATCAATATTTTAAGATGATGACTAAAATCACCTCAAATAGCTTGAAGGGTATCCAGATTGGGGAATCCTTATGTTTTGAAGGCCTGATATCATATAGGAGTTTGGTGCAGGTGCAAGAGTGAGAAAAATGTTACAGGATTCCATTTGGATCTTTGAACCCTAGAAGTCTTGTATTTTTTTTCTTAGTTGGTCAAGTTCAGTCTGTTACTAAGTCAATCAAGTTTGGTTTGTCTAATGTCCAGGTCATGCATTTTTATTTTATTTAAGTCTTGTAATAATTCAAGGAAAGCGTATTACTCTTGCTGAGACCCTACTAAAGATATGTAGAAGACATTCAAAAAAGCCACAGATTAGGTAGTATTGGACAACCATATCCTATACGATCTTCTCCAATCTTATTCATATCCTACCCTTGGAGCTCTGCATGGATTGGATTAGATTGCACCAGAATTGATGCCATGGAATCAACCTTATCCCTCCATGTTGCCACTTACAATTTTGGCAACCTTGGGCGCTCCATGAGGAAGAAATTTGGTGCCCATTTGATGCCTTATTTTCATGTGGTCCCATGCTATGCTTTAATGAAAATAAAGATCAACATCTCAACCATTCTGGAGAGGATCTTGTGCCCGATATAGACCTTGTTGATAAAAAAAAGAAAGAAGGATGGCAACCCAAAGCTTCCTTCTTTGCTTGTGGTCCCTCACCTCCACAATTGGAACCATATCTTGCTACTGCCATTTTGGTCGAACTATATGAAGGAAAAAAGAGTTTTGCTCTACAATGATAAATATTCTACCATATTTGTAATCTCCATCATTTAGTTACTCTAATTATTGAACTTGCCTTGTAATGGCATGAGAGGTCTATAAGGCCCTTCTCTTGGAAAAAGAAAAAAAACCATGAATGAATGAAATATTTTGACAACTTTTTTTCAAGTTCTATTTTCATTGCCTTGAGCAATTGATCCTCCGTGAGAGAGTTAGGTGTGAGGCCAAAGTGTTCTTATTACCAAATCCTAGTCTAGTCTATCTCCTCTATCAAGCTCCACCAAACAAACCCTAATCCTCAAACCACCATCTTCATAGCCGACCACCAACCCCCTCCTCCTAAATTTTAGGCACCCATACTTGAAACCTTAGCCGCCGCCCCTCTCTTGATTCATCTCCAAAGCCGTCGCCCCTCACCCCTCTCACTTCCATACTCCAAGAGGATCCCCAAACTGCTGCTTTAGGCATCCAACAACCTTTCTGCAAGAGCCCATGCAGCCCCGACCGAATCGATCCTGGCAATCTCTTCCTAACTTTCTGCCTTACAAAAATTTGAGTTTATGAGCAGCTGAGGATGCCTTCTTTGCCCCAGAATCAAGATCAAGGAACCTTACGTGAAAAATAGTTTTCTCATCTAGAAATTTTGCCCGCTAGTGAAAGATCTTCTACTAACACTAGGAGTGCATCATCGTTGATAAATTAATCTTTTCCTTACTCTGTGATTCTGATTCTATGAAATTTTATGAGCATGACTTCTCTAGAGTTTCTCAATTCCATACTTTCCTAGTATGCTTCTTTATTTTCTAAAAGTTATGTTCCTAAACCATTACTTTCAACATCACATAATATGCTCTCTTACTCTTTCTCTTATTTTTGGGTGAATTAGCCATCTTCTAAACTACTTTAAAAAAAAAATTTCATTTTCATTAGTTCATTGGCTGCATAATCACTCCTGTCCTTGTGCTGCATCAATCTTGGTATCAAAGCTTGGTTAGACATGTTTTGCATCACACACTAGATTTCTGTTCTGCTGTAATTTCTATACACAACCTGCAATTTTTTCTGTTGTGAAACCTATCAGAACATGATTATTTCAGCTTAAAATTATTTTTTTTTTTGATAATTTATAGTGCCTCTTCTATGTGTATATAAAATTTCATGATTAAATTCTTTATTGTTATTTTTTGAGATTTTCTGCAGCATGCTAGTGCTGAGATCAAACCCTACTAAAATTTTGCACACACAACAATAAAAAAAATGATATTGTTGCATTCCTGAACCCTAAAGTATCACACCTCCTGAGCGGATATAAGAAAATATTTATGACCTATGGAAGTAATGAGCCAAGGCCGGACATGACTCTTTCTGGTTGAGAACCCGATACGCTAATTTGTATTTTGAGTATTCATCTTCTTTAAGTTATTTAAGGGCATCGGGCATCTAAGATAAAGTGGAGATTTTATCACCCTTCCTTGGCCTAGAAAACCACCAACCTACATTGTGAACCTAAGCCTTAATTTTAAAATTGAATAGCACTTAATTGAGCGTTAGGGACACCCACGAGATCAGTTCAACTTAACTTGGAAAAACTAGTTGCTAGTGTCTAGAAGCTAGTGTCTAAGGCTAGGGATCAAGAGTCAAACAACCAAGCGTTGTTGTGGTTTCTAATTGGATCCCTGTGAAAGCAGGGGGGGCTCCCATACTCCTACCTCCTACTTAGCTAGTGGACAGCATACTTGTTGTCGTGGTTATGACTTAATCGACTCACATTACTTGGATTGCTAGGTCTAGTAAACTATAGTACGAGTTAGTCTTGAGTCATTTGTGTGCTTGCTTGAGTCGTGTATGACCACCAGGTCAGGAGCCCCATACCAACCAAGTTAGAGTCACTCACCATCAGATCCACCCATGAATAATAATTTTGGAGCCATGCTTAGGACCATTACTGAACAGTTGATCCTTTTGAATGACCGAGTGAGATTCCTAGAGGAAAGTTATGAGACGAGGACTAAGCCTGAGTTAGATTCTCATCTACCTACCTCACATCCTAAGCCTAGAAGATCCCCAAACTATGATCCAGAGTACTACCATAGGAGACCCAATCCTGATATTGTGGACCTAGATAAGAGAATTCTTAGGAATATCATATTAAAAGCACCCACTTTTGATGAAAGTTTAGATCCCAAGGTGTTTATCGATTGAGAAGATAAAATAAATCAATATGTTGAGTAGTACAAGATGACCGAGGAGAGAAAATATAAATTTGCCAATCTTAGATTAGTTCAACAGGCTAGGTTATACTGGGGAAATATTGAGATGTTGATTAGACAAAGAGATGATGTTTCCATAACCACCTGAACAGCCATGAATGTTAGACTAAGAGAGAAGTATGCACCCATGTCCTACCAACAGAAACTCTTAAATCAATGGCAAAGGTTAAGCCAAGGCAATAAAACCGTTTCTGAGTACATTGAGAAATTTGATAAATTTATCCTGAGATGTCATATTGTTGAGTCGAAAGAGGCCATCCTATCTAGATTTAGAGCTGGTCTAAGGGAGGATATTCAGAGGAAACTATATTTGAGAGAAGTCAATGATTTGGAGCAATCTTACCAAGTTGCTAAAAATTTTGAGAGGTTCCAAAGACAATCCATATTCCGTAGATCAGAACCTTCCAGGACTAATACCCCAATCCAGAGACCAGGATCCAGTCAAGCCCCAAATAGTAGACCCAACCTAGGCACCCCAGCGAACAGATCAGATGACAAGGGTACGGCATCCGAAACCTCTAGGACTCTGGTTCCCAACTCAGCATATTTTAGGTGTCATAAGACAGGCTACTTCGCTAGTCAATGTCCCGCTAGATCCTTACACATAGGTAAGTTTGAGGAAGAAAATCATGAGCCTAGTGAGGAATGCGAGAAAGAAATTTATGAGGCTAGATTGAATTTAGTTGAGGAGAATAAGGAAGGAGAGGAATCCATAGAGCTTGACCTATTAGGAGTTGTGAGGTGCATCCTATCTCAAACCAAAGTTCAAGAGGATTGGCGTAGGACTAACATCTTACAAACTTTTCTCAAGATAAGGGCTAAGGTTTGCAAACTCATTATAGATAGTGGAAGTTGTGTTAATGCCATTTCATCCAGTGCAGTCAAGACTCTAGGATTAACACATGTTTCACATTCTAACCCCTATAAGGTGTTATGGATAGATTCTACCTCCATACCTATCAAGATGAGATGCCCAATCCAAATTTAGTTCCAATCTTATCAGAAAATGATATAGTGTCATGTCTTACCTATGGGAGTAAGCAGTCTCTTTCTGGGTAGGCCTTGGTTGTTCGATCGTGATGCGATCCCTTTGGCCAATCAAATTTGTGTTCCTTTAATTATCATGGAAAAAAAATTATGGTTTACTCTACCCCACCTAAGGATGACATCAAGAGGGGTTCAAGTCAATTAAAAGAGAAGACGCTTGGATTGAACCTAATTAATGCTAAGGAATTAACAAAAAAATTAATGAAGGTTGTTGACCCAACTATTGATTTTGATTATTAATAAAGGAATTGAGTATATTTATTTGATTACTAATGGATTTGATAAGTGTTTTAGGGCTTAAAAATATTTGATTGATTTAAAGGCATTAAGAAACGTGTTTTGAATCAATTGCAAATATAAGTTTCAAAGTTTCAGAGCCTGGAGTCGACACCTAGGAATTTTGGAGCCGACCCCATGGCCAGTCAAATATTCTTCTGATTTTTGATACGGTTCGGAACCGACACCTAGAGTTTTGGAGCCAACATCCAGAGTTTCGGAGTCGACACTTATAGTGTCTGGAGCCGACTCCAATGCGGGGACAGAACGCTTGGTTTTTGACTACCTCGGAGCAGACACTTACAGTCTTTTGGAGCCGACACTTGACTATGGCGAGCCGACACCTAACTTTTTCGGAGCCGACTCCTCGATAAACTCAGAACTTTCTATTTTTGGATAAACGACTTGGAGCCGACACCTAAAAAGTTGGAGCCGACTCCAACCTATTTGGAATGAAATTTAAAATGCCAGATCAGCTCTAACGGTAATATTTTCTTTTTACCTAACTTCTAACGGATATATTTTGTTTGGAAAAACTTTCCAGGTACATTCCAACGGCTAGTTTTCTCACCAAAAATGGATTAAAGGAAATCTATAAAAGGGAGAACGTCCGTTTGAAAAAAAAAAAGGAAAAACAGAAAAAAGAGTGCTTTCAAATCAAAAATCTGTGAAGTCTTGAGCCTGAAATCAGAGAGAAAAGAGTTCAAACTCAAATCCTTCCACTCCAAAAAGCTCAAAAAGAAATCCAAGGTGTTCATATTGAAAAATCGAAGGATTCCCAAAATAGAAGAAAAAGCTCTTTTTGAGATTTTCAACTTCTCATCTGCAACATTTACAACGAATCAAAGCTGAGGCCTGATTCAACATCTTCAAAGAGAAGAGGAAAAGAAGAAAAGCTCAAATCCAATCTACTTCAAACAGGCTTTTCTAACCTTATTCCTTTATTTTGAATATTGCTCATTTGAGGAGCTTTGTATTATTGAAAAACATTATTTTTTCTTGTTTGTGCTAGTTCTATCAAGGGGATTGAACTAGTGGAGGTAGTTACCTCGGGTCAAGCTAGATTAGCTTGAGTTTAGGGTTTTGTGCTGGTGAGCCCGGAAAACCGCTGGGTTCGTTGTGATCCCTGGGAAACAATAAGTTTTGAGTTGTGATCTTGTAAAACAACTCGGCTGTAATCTAGTTGATTATAGTGTGGACCCAAGTGGATCTTGGGAGTGGACGTAGGTGTTGGATACACCGAACCACTATAAAACCTTTGTGTTTGCCGTGTTTTGATTATCTCTATCTCTATCTCTTTTGTGTTTAATACATTGCATTTAATTTCATCTATCTCCAAGCACATAGTTTTAAAAGGTTAAATTTTTTTAAAGAACCCAATTCCCCCCCCCTCTTGGGTTGCCATCTGGGCCAACAATTGGTATCAGAGCAAGTGCTCATTGTTTATTTGATCACACGATCAAGAGCTAAAGATCCAAATGGCAGCTCAAGTTGGATCATTTGCTGAAGGTCATTCTACAAATAGACCTCCCTTGTTTAATGGTTCCAACTATTCATATTGGAAAGCAAGAATGAGGATATTCATTCAAGCTTCTGATTATGAATTATGGAGTGTTATAATTAATGGACCTAGCACACCCACACACATAGTTGATGGCTCTATTGTTCCTAAGCCCGAAAGGGATTGGAATGATAATGATAGAAAATGGCTCAGCTTAATGCTAAGGCCATGAATGTCTTATATTGTTCCTTAGATGCTAATGAATTTAATCGTATCTCTACATGTAATTCCGCAAAAGAGATTGGGATAGATTAGAGGTTACCCATGAGGGTACAAATCAAGTTAAAGAATCTAAATAAATATTCTTGTTCATAAATATGAATTATTTAGCATGGAACAAACTGAAACTATAGCATGCATATACTAGATTACTGATATTGTAAATGGTTTGAAAAGTCTAGGTAAGACCTATACTAATTCTGAACTTGTTCGCAAAATTCTTAGGTCACTTCCAAGGACTTGGGAAGCAAAGGTGACAGCAATCCAAGAAGCCAAGGACCTCAACACTTACCCTTGGAGGAGCTACTTGGATCCCTAATGACCCATGATTAACCATGAAGCAGCACATAGAGGAAGATGTAAAAAGAAGAAGACTATAGCTCTTAAGGCTGCAGAAAGTGAGGAGAGCTGCAGTGATAATGATGATGATGATGATGAGACAGCTCTTCTAGCAAGAAAATTCAAAAAATTCATGAGAAGAAAGAGACCCTTCCACAAGAAGAAATTTGGAATTAAGATGGAAGGAGAAAAGAAAAGGACAAGGACAAGGACAAAGAGAAAGACCCCTTGATTTGCTATGAGTGTAAGAAACCGGGGCACTTTAGATATGATTGTCCTCAACTAAAAAAAGCCTACAAGAAGAAGAAGAAAGCCTATGTTGCAACCTGGAGTGACAGCGATGAATCCTCTTCAGAGGAAGAACAAAAAGAAGTTGCAAACATTTGCTTTATGGCAAACGACGACAATGAGGTAAGTTCTGAAAACCCTTGTGATGATTTTGCTTTTGATGAATTGTTTGAAGCTTTTAATGAACTAGTTGATGATTTTAAATTTTGAAAAAGAAATATAAATTTTGAAAAATGATAATTCAATTCTCATTAAAGAAAAAGATAATCTTACTAATGAATTAAGATGCTGAAATCTGAAAATGAAAATTTGACAAAAGAAAAAGAATCAATTTCCAATGAAAATGATAAATTAAAGAAGGAAGTTGATAAATATAAAATATTGTTGATAAATTTACTTATAGTTCTGAAAAACTTAATTTATTATTAGTAATCAAAGAGCTATTTGATAAGGCTGGATTAGGATATAGACCTAATTAAAACAAAAATTTGTCAAAAACTTTTTAGAAAAGAACAAAAGAGATATGTTATTTTGTAACAAGAAAGGATAAATCCTATGAATGTAATTAAGAAAAGTAACAAAAATTTAAATAGTAAAGGAAAGAAAATATGGGTTCCCAAAGGAACAATCTTTTATGCTACTAACCATGAAGGACCCAAGGCTTGGGTACCTAAATATAAGACTTGATTATTTTTGCAGGAGTGTCTTGCGGCCAAAAGATCAAAGCGAAAGTGGTATCTCGATAGTGGCTGCTCAAGACACATGACGGGTGACAAGGATCAATTCATCACCCTTGAAAGCAAAAGAGGAGGAGTTGTTACATTTGGTGACAATGGCAAAGGCCAAATCATGGGGTTTGGTAAATTCAAATAACTCCCTCCACATATATTGAAAATGTCTTATATGTTAATGGTTTAAAACATAATTAATTAGTATTAGCCAATTATGTGATAAAGGTTTTAAAGTATCATTTGAAGCTTCTATCTGCACTGTTTCTAATCCCATTGATAATAGCATTGTTTTTATTGGAAATAGAAATGGCAATGTATACTTGATTGATTTAGACAATTTGTCTACTAGTAATCATTGCTTAGTTGCTAATAATGCTAATATGAATGAGATTGGTTGGTTATGGCATCGTAGATTAGGTCATGCAAGCACACACCTAATTTCAAAATTAATTAGAATGGATTTAGTAAAAGGACTTCCAAACTAGATTTTGAAAATAACAAAATTTGTGATGCATGTCAATTTGGAAAACAAACTAGAAACTCTTTCAAAACTAAAAATATTGTTTCCACTTCTAGGCCACTTGAACTACTTCACATGGATCTTTTTGGACCTACTAGAACCACAAGTCTAGGAGGAAAGAAATATGGTCTTGTGATTGTAGATGATTATTCTAGATACACTTGGGTATTGTTTTTAGCTCATAAAGATGAGACCTTTCCATATTTTTGAAATTCTTCAAAAGGTCACAAATGAGAAAAACAACACCATAGTGTCTCTTAGAAGTGATCATGGCACTGAATTTGAAAATCATTTATTTGAAAACTTTTGCATAGAAAATGGCATCATCATAATTTTTCTGCACCTAGAACACCACAACAAAATGGAGTAGTTGAAAGAAAAATAGAACCTTAGAAGACATGGCCCGTACCATGCTATGTGAAAGCAACCTACCAAAATACTTTTGGGCGGAAGCTATAAACACGGCATGTTACATTCTTAATAGAGCTTTAATTAGGCCAATCATTAAGAAAACTCCTTATGAACTATGGAATAATAGAAAACCAAACATAAGTTATTTTCATGCATTTGGTTGTAAATGTTTCATTCATAATAATGGTAAAGATAATCTAGGAAAATTTGATGCAAAATCTGATGAAGGCATTTTCTTAGGATATTCAACATCTAGTAAAGCCTATAGAGTATTTAACAAGAGAAACTTAATTGTAGAAGAATCTATTCATGTAATTTTTGATGAATCTTTAGCATCAAGTTCAAAAGATTGATGATGAGGAAGATACAAACATTCTAGAAAGAGATATTGAAAAATTAAATATAGATGTATCTTCAGATCATGAACAAGAAGCTAAAGATAATGATTCTCCTAGTGTTGATGTTGTTGATGCAAATCATAATGATAGATCTTCCTAGAGATTGGAGATATGCCTATGGTCATCCAAAAGAATTAATTATAGGTGATCCATCTCAGGAGTAAGAACTAGATCATCAATGAGAAACATCAATAATCATCTTGCATTTGTATCTCAAATTGAACCTAAAACTATTGAAGAAGCTGAAAAAGATAATAATTGGATGTTAGCTATGCAAGAAGAATTAAATCAATTTACTAGGAATAATGTTGGACCTTGTAGATAGACCTAAAGATCATTCTGTTATAGGATCAAAATGGGTATTTAGAAATAAATTAGATGAAAATGGCATAGTAATTAGAAACAAAGCTAGATTAGTTGCAAAAGGATATAATCAAGAAGAAGGAATTGATTTTGATGAAACTTTTGCACCTGTAGCTAGATTAGAAGCAATTAGATTATTACTTGCATTTGCATGTCATATGCATATCAATTTATTTCAAATGGATGTTAAAAGTGCATTTTTAAATGGATTTATAAATGAGAAGTTTTTGTTGAACAACCACCTGGTTTTGAAGATCATGAATTTCCAAATCATGTTTTTAAATTGCACAAAGCACTATATGGTTTAAAACAAGCACCTAGAGCTTGGTATGAAAGATTAAGTAAATTTCTGATTGAAAATGATTTTATAAGAGGAAATGTTGATAAAACACTATTTTTGAAAAGAAAAGACAAGATTTATTAGTAGTACAAATATATGTTGATGATATTGTATTCGGTGCTACTAACAATCTGTTATGTCAAGAATTTGCTAAGTTAATGCAGGGTGAGTTTGAAATGAGCATGATGGGAGAACTCAACTTCTTCCTAGGACTTCAAATCAAGCAAAGCAAAGAGGAATTTCATCAATCAAGCCAAATACACAAAAGAACTTCTCAAGAAGTTTGGAATGGAGTCAATCAAACCACTTGGAACACCTATGAGTCCTTCATGCAAATTGGACAAAGATGAAGATGGTAAGAAAGTAGATCAAAAATATTATAGAGGTATGATCGGATCTCTTCTTTACTTAACAGCTAGTAGACCAGATATCATGTTTGCTGTTTGTCTATGTGCTAGATTTCAATCTGAACCTAAAGAATCTCACTTAATTGCTGTAAAAAGAATCTTAAGATATTTAAGTGGAACTAAAAATGTAGGTTTATGGTATTCTAGAGACTCAACATTAAACTTGATTGCATATTCTGATTCTGACTATGCTGGATGTAAATTAGATAGAAAAAGCACAAGTGGTGCATGTCAATTCTTAGGAAGTAACTTAATCTCTTGGTTTAGCAAAAAGCAAAATTCGGTTGCATTATCTACTGCTGAAGCAGAATATGTTGCAGCTGGAAGTTGCTGTGCTCAAATCCTTTGGATTAAGAGACAACTTGAAGATTATGGCATAACACTTGATAAAACTCCAATTAGATGTGATAACACAAGTGCAATAAATTTAACTAAAAATCCAATTCAACATTCAAGAACAAAACACATTGAAATTAGATATCACTTTATAAGAGAACATGTAGCTAATAATGAAATTTGTCTTGATTATGTTAATACTGAAGAACAATTAGCTGATATATTTACAAAACCTTTGAGTGAAGAGAGATTTTGTTATCTTAGAGGTGAATTAGGGATTTGTGACCCTTTGGAATGATTTTGAAACCTAAGGAATGACTATCTAGATTTCTATTAATTTCTTGATATTCCTTTCATAATTTTAAGGACAAATTATCTAGTCATTTGAGCAATTTGATTCTTCATACTCCAAAGATTTTTTCAAAATTTTATTGAATTATTTTGACAAGTTTCAGTTGTTTGAATCTCATTATTTTTCTCTGAAACTGTCAGTGGAGTCGACACCTCAGAATGAGGAGTCGACACCTTGTCTGTGTCGCTCTCGGTCCCTGACCTTGGAGCCGACACCCGTATAAGTGGAGCCGACTCCAGTTCGAGCGCTGACTGTGTTAGCGATTTGGAGTCGACACCCGACTTTGCGGGAGTCGACACCTGGGGGTCCCAAATGATTTATTAGGGCAGAGTCGACACCTCGTCATTTCATTTCTTTTCAAATCCTTAACCAAACTCTTCCCAAACTCTCTCAAACCTTCCCATCTCTAATTCCACCCAAATCAACCTTCCTAAGATCAATGGCACCTAAGAGGAGAGGATCAGTGTTGGAGCGCCCGTGGGAAAGCGCCGCGAGCGACCCGTCGTGAGCCGTCTCCGAGTGATTCCTCCAACGATTCAGACAATCCAACCCTTCTCTCCTCAGGTAGATACCCTAGCGGGAGAGTATCACAATGGGTAGGAAAGTTGATTTTGAATTCTTTGAATCCGAGGGTTTTCAATTGGAACAATTAAGGAATGGCTGGGATAAAGTGTGTTCTCTTGATGTTCCTACTTATCCAGCCTAGTAAAGAATTTTATTTCAATTTATCTAGAGGAGATGGTGGTTTAGTAGCTCAGTAGAGGAAAAGGATTCATCTACTTTCAAAATTAGGAAATCTCCTTAGCATTCCCATTACTGGATTAGCTGACATGCACAGTGAGAGGTCAGCGCCTATCAAGGATGTTAGGAAGAGAAGTAACAGAATTTGAGGAATTAGGGCTAATCAATTGCCCTTGGAATTAAGATTACTTCACAACATTTGCAGTAGATTTATTTCCAAGACTGGTCGTTTGAGTATGTCTCCGAGCGAGACATTGTTGTATGGACAGTGTTTGACGGTCAGCCCATAATTTAGCTGCAATGATGATATTTTATATGGCTGAGGCTGGAGGGAAAAGAAGATCATCCTACCCTATGGCATGGTCTAACTATGGTTTTCAGGAGCCAAGGGTTGTATTTAGAGAATGAACCTTCCAAGAACCTAGGCACACTGATTACTATAGTTTGGCCACCTTGCATCGGATGGGATTTGTTAAGGTAATGGGCAATGGGAAAGGAAAGGCACTTGGATGAGAGAGCCCCTGAGCCTAGATTCTGACCTTTTGAGGCTGGACCATCTGTGAGGGTTCCCTCTCCACAGCCTAGCAGTCCTTCCTGCTCCTGCACCTGCAAGTTATGTTCACCATCCACTTCATCAGTTGGATTTTCAGACCTTCAATGGAGCAACTCAAAGTTTTTGCTGCTCAGAAGGATGAATTGAAGACTGAGTTTGATAAAATTTATGAATCTTAAAGAAACCCTTTATTCCTTGGATGATCGATTGGCAAAATTGAATCAACTCTTAGCCTCTGCAATCCTTAAGAATGATCTGAAGAATATTTTGAAGAACTTAAAGATATTGTGGAGATTCTGAGACTTATTCAAAGTGCAATGCCGAGCTTCAAGATAAAATATGACTGCTTGCACATTTGTTGATAGAAGATTAAAGAATTTGTAGACTCAAGTGAAGGAATGAAAATTTAGATCATTTAACAAGAATATTAGAAAATTTGAATTTTATGTTCTTCATGTTGTTTGATGTTTGAAATGAAAGTTTATTTGATGTAATGAAAGAGTTTTTTTTGTAATACTTGACCTTTGATGAAATGAAATTATCTTTTGATCTATCAATTTATCTTTGACTTAACTCTTCTTACCTTTTTGTTGATTACAAAAAAGGGGGAGAAAGTTATGTCGTATATGCATTGATTAGTTAATTGGTTAATTGGAAATTTGATTGGTATCATATGCATTAATTTAATGAATTGATATGAAATTTAAGTATAAATTAATAATTTGAACTTCATAGGGGGAGCTACCTTATTCAGGGGGAGCTTACTTGTGAGGATCACTTTTTGAAAATTTTGATTTAAGAATCTATGCATATACTCAATGTTTTTATAATCATCAAAAAGGGGGAGATTGTTGACCCAATTATTGATTTTGATGATTAATAAAGGAATTGAGTATATTTATTTGATTACTAATGGATTTATAAGTGTTTCAGGGCTTAAAAATATTTGATCAATTTAAAGGAATTAAGAAACGTTTTGAATCAATTGCAAATTAAGTTTCAAAGTTTCAGAGCCTGGAGTCGACACCTAGGAATCTGGAGCCGACCCCATGGCCATTCAAATTTTTCTGATTTTTGATACGGTTCGGAGCCGACACCTAGAGTTTCGGAGCCGACACCCAGAGTTTCGGAGTCGACACTTACAGTGTCTGGAGCCGACTCCGATGCGGGGACAGAACGTTGATTTTTTTGGAGCGACACTTACAGTTTTTGGAGCCGACACCTGACGATGGCGAGCCGACACTTACTTTTTCGGAGCCGACTCCTCGACGAACTCAGAACTTTCTATTTTTGGAAAACGACTTGGAGCCGACACCTGAAAAGTTGGAGCCGACTCCAACCTGTCTGGAACGAAATTTTAAAATGCCAGATCAGCTCTAACGGTAATATTTTCTTTTTACCTAACTCTAACGGCTATTTTTGTTTGGCAGGTACACTCCAACGGCTAGTTTTCCACCAAAAATGGATTAAAGGAAATCTATAAAAAGGGGAAACCCGTTTGAAAAAAAGAAGAAAAAGAAAAAAAATTCAAATCAAAAATCCGAGAAGTCTTGAGCCTGAAATCAAGAGAAAAGATTCAAACTCAAATCCTTCCACTCCAAAAAGCTCAAAGAGAATCCAAGGCGTTCAATTGAAAAATCGGAGGATTCCCAAAAAGAAGAAAAAGCTCTTTTTTTTCCAACTTCTCATCTGCAACTTTGAAGAATCAAAGCTGAGGCCTGATTCAACATTTCAAAGGAGAAGAGGAAAAGAAGAAAAGAAGAAAAGCTCAAATCAATCACTTCAAACAGGCTTTTCTAAACCTTTTTTTATTTTGAATATTTGCTCATTTGAGGAGCTTTGTATTAAACATTATTCTTTCTTGTTTGTGCTAGTTCAATCAAGGGGATTGAACTAGTGGAGGTGTATACCTCGGGTCAAGCTAGATTAGCTTGAGTTTGGGTTTTGTGCTGGTGAGCCCGAAAACCGGCTGGGTTCGTTGTGATCCCGGGAAACAACAAGTTTTGAGTTGTGAGCTTGTAAAACAACTCGGCTGTAATCTAGAGATTATAGTGTGGACCCAAGTGGATCTTGGGAGTGGACGTAGGTGTTGGATACACCGAACCACTATAAAATCTTTGTGTTTGCCGTGCTTTGATTATCTCTATCTCTATCTCTTTGTTTGTGCTTTAATATTTGCATTGCATTTAATTTCATTATCTAAGCACATAGTTTTTAAAAGGTTAAATTTTTAAAGAACCCAATTCACCCCCCCCCTCTTGGGTTGCCATCTGGGCCAACAAAGGTTCACCTATTTGGATGTTGACAGTTAGGGAAACCCAAGATCCAACCCTCGTAGAGCAACCTTAGTAAGTTAGAAAAATTTTAGAAGAGTTCAAAGATGTCTTTTCTGAAGACCTTCCTGATCACCTTCCATTCCTTAGGGATATTCAACATGCCATTGACCTAGTCTCGGAAGCAACTTTGCCCTGCCCCACTATAGGATGAACCCAGCTAAACATCTAGAGTTGCAGAAATAGGTTGAAGAGTTACTTAAGAAAGGGTTTATTAGAAAAAGTTTGAGTCCTTGTGTTGTTCTAGCCCTATTAACCCCTAAAAAAGATGGTACATGGAGGATGTGCATAGATAGTCGAGCTATCAATAAGATCATCATTAAATATGGATTACCTATACCCGCCTAGATGATATGTTAGACATGATGGCCAGTGCAACCATATTCTCAAAGATTGACCTTAAGAGTGGTCACCACTAGGTTAGAATTAGATTTGATGATGAGTAGAACTATTTATGAGGATCATGACCCTGATTTACAGTAAGACCAAGAAAGATCATCTAGACCACCTTGGAAAGTATGTCACATCCTTAGAAATGATAATCTCTATGCTAATCTCAAAAAGTGTGATTTCTTGACTTATAGAGTTATCTTCTTAGGATTTGTTGTGACCCTGAAGGAGTGTCGGCTGACCTAGAGAAGATCAAGTCGATAGTTGAGTGGCCAATGCCTACTAGTGTCCACAAAGTTCATAGTTTCCATGGCCCAGCTACCTTATATAGGAGATTCATTAGGGGGTTCAGTACGATAGTTGCACCCATTACCGATTGTATTAGGAAGGAAGATTTTGAATGGACCAAAGCCGCCAATAGAGCCTTCCTAGAACTTAAGGACAAAATGACTCAAGCACCCATTTTAAAATTACTCGATTTTTCAAAGTGTTTGAGGTTGCCTGTGATGGGTGTAGGGATAGAATGAGTCCTAAGCCAAGAGAACCATCCAGTAGCATTCTTCAACGAAAAACTCAATGATGCTAAACTTAGGTATTCTACCTATGATAAAAAATGTTGTTGACCCTAGATTGATTTTGATGCCTACAAATAATTAAGCAAAGACTAATTCTATTTGTTAAGCTTGCTGCAGGAAAGTACAGATGTTTTTCAACTAAGTGTTATAACAAAAAAAATCGTAAGGGAGTATATTTCATTTTTATTTAATATCTGAAAGCTATCTAATTGATTCTTTATTGCCTTGGCCGTGTGATTTATCTTAGAAGTTAGCTAGTTATCTAGCTTATCCTTATGTTTAGCTAGCTGACAAATCCGTTAGCTAACTGACACTTTATCTCTGTGGCCTGGCTGAATGCTTCTCCATTTTAGTTAGCTGGATAGCTAGCTAGCCTCTTCCTTGGCTAGCTGGTGTTCCATTTTAGTTGGCTACATTTCCTGTTATCCTTGCTAGCCGAGCCATGCTTATTTTAAGCTAGCTGGTGAGCTAGCTTGGCCTCTTTATGAGCTAGCTGGATTTTCATTTTAGTTAACTACTTTTGCCTTATTCACTGTGCTGGCCGAATGCTTTGGGAATCAGTTAGCTAACTAACTAACTTGTCCTCCCTCTTAGCTAGCTGGTTTCATTTTTAGTTAACTATCTCATCCTATTACTTTGCTTGGCCGAACGTCTCTTATTTTTAGCTAACTGATGAGCTAGTTGATGCTTTTCTTAGCTAGCTAGCATACCCTGTTAGTTAACTGCTTTGCCTTGATAGCTAACTGCTTTTCTTTGTTAGCTAACTATTTTTCATAGGTTCATTCAAGCCGAGCGGGTGCTATTCCTAGTTAGCTGGAGAGCTAGCTACCACTTCCCAAGCCATGTGGATTCATACCTTAGTTAGCTGAAGAGCTAACTACCTTTTGGCCTAGTTAGCTGAAGAGCTAACTATCCTTTTATTGGGCGAGTGGTTGCTTTTCTCAGCTAGCTAAGGAGTTAGCTATGTTGGACGGACAATTTTCTGTTGCCATGAGCTTTTAAGCTTAGTTAGCTGGGGAGCTAACTACTTCTTGCTCGGTTAGCTAAAGAGCTAACTTGCCTTCTGTTACTAGCTGTTTCCACCTCCAAGCTGAGAGCATATTTTTTCTAGTTAGCTGGAGAGCTAACTATCCTGTTATGGCTTCTATATTCAAAATTGTTGGATGCTTGCTTGGTTAGCTGAATAGCTAACTACTTCTTGCTTAGTTAGCTAGTGAGCTAACTACTTTATGGCTTAGTTAGCTAGAAAGCTAACTAATGCATCTTGCCTTTATCTCCTGGCCGTTTGACTTTGTGGTGAGCTAGCTAAGAAGTTAGCTACTCTTCCCTAAGAGAAGCTTCATGCCGTGAGACCTTTTTGGTTAGTTAGCGAGATAGCTAACTATCTTACCTATTGTGGCTGATACCTTTCCCTATTGCCGTGAGATTTCAAATTAGCTAGCTGCTTAGCTAGCTTGTGGATTTATTCTTCATCCTGCCCGAGCATCTTCAAGATTGCCAGCTACCTGGAATTAACTCCAGTCAGCCACCTCTTTGTTATTTGGGCATGCTTTCTCTCTTACTCTCTCTCTCCTCTTTAATTAATTGCTATTTCAGCTATACTAACTTTTGATCTCTTGGATTATGGCTGAGATCTTCCTTCCTCAAATGGATTCAGTGCATTCAATGCTTAAGGGAAATAATCTCAACGGTTATCTTTTCTTCCTATTTTACTTTCTATTTGTTTCAAATGTATCTAACGGATATTTTTGTTGTTGGATGCTTACAAATAGATGTGATTAGAGGAACAAAATGACGAATCCAAAAAGAGAAAAACAAGAGCAAGAAATCCAAAAAAAAGCCTTTATTGCATATTTTTCGGAGTGTTGAAAAGCAAATTTGGTGTGCTTTGAAGTTGAAGATCATTCATTGCTCAAAGGTCGTCCAGATCTATTAAAGCCTTCAAGCATTTAAAGTTTCAGCAACCTCGGAGCTTTCTCATTTGTAAAGTATATCTTGAATATTTGCTCGTTGTAGGAGCTACTTGTTCTTATTTATTCTAAACTCTTGTAAAAGGGTTAGTGTTAACCCTTAGTTCTTGTTGGCTTCCTTGTGCCGTGAAACAAGAGGACTAGCCTAGTAAGGCTAGGAGTTGGCTTCCTTGTGCCGTACAAATAAGAGGACTAGCCGGGGAAGGCTAGGGGTTTGGCTGCCTTATACCGTATAAACAAGAGGGCTAGCCGGGAAAGGCTAGAGGTTGTAATCGTTGTGATATGATTAGTGTAAAATTTTCAAAGGTTTTGGAGAGTGGACGTAGGTGCTGGGTTTAGCACCGAACCACTATAATTCTCTTATGTTTGTAGTTGCTTGATTGTCCGTGTTATTATTTTGTGCACTTCACTACACCACTGCCAAGTAAATTCGAATTAGGGTTAAAGCACATATCTGCATTAGTAATTAATTTTTAATAACCCAATTCACCCCCCCTCTTGGGTTGCTACATCTGAGCAACAAGTGGTATCAAAGTAGGCTGCTCTTGATTTCTACCTTTAATCAGCTTGAGCCAAAGATCAATAGTAATCCAAATGGGATCTATGTTGATTGAAGGACAATCAACTAATAGACCACCTTTGTTCAGTGGAATAAATTACATATATTGGAAAGCACGAATGAAAATCTTCATTCAAGCACTAGATTATGATTTATGGGGAATCATAATTAATGGACCACTCACACCCACTATTAAGATTATAATATTGATATTGCAAACCTGAATCTGAATGAGATGAGCAAGATAAGAAACTAGCTCAATTAAATGCAAAAGCTATGAATGTTCTTTATTGTTCTCTTGATGCAAATAAATTTAATCGCATATCTACTTGCATGTCTGCTAAAGAAATCTGGGATAGACTTGAAGTCACCCATGAGGGTACAAATCAAGTCAAGGAATCCAAAATAAATATGCTTGTTCATAAGTATGAATTATTTAAGATGGATTCAGCTGAGAATATCACTGATATGTTTACAAGATTTATTGATATTATTAATGGACTAAAAAGTCTTGAAAAATCTTATGCTAACAGTGATCTTGTTAGAAAAATTTTAAGATCTTTACCTAGGTTATGAAAAGCCAAAGTTACTGCAATATAAGAAGCAAAAGATCTCAACACTTTATCACTTGAAGAATTGGCTGGTTCTTTAATGACACATGAGCTTCAGCAACGACAACATATTGATGAAGATGAATCAAAGAAGAAAAGAACTATGGCATTGAAGAGTGCAACTCAATATGATAAAAGTGAGGAAACCATGAGTGACAGTGAGAAAGATGATGAAATGACACTTATCTCAAGGAAATTCAAAAAGTTTATGAAAAGAAAGAAGTTTGAAAAAAGAAAACATTTTGCCAAAGGAGATCATAGCAAAGAAAAGGAAAAGAGTGAACCTCCTACATGCTATGAGTGCAAAAAGCCTGGACATATCAGACCAGAATGTCCACTATTAAAGAAAGGATCCAAAAGAGTAAAGAAGAAAGCAATGATGGCTACATGGAGTGATAGTGAGGCTACAAGTTCAGAAGATGAAGAGAAAACTGAAGTTGCCAATGTATGTTTCATGGCTGATAATGATAGGTAAGTCCCAGCTTTCTAGATGACTTTACTTTTGATGAATTACATGGTGCATTTTATGAACTTGTTAATGATTTTGCAAACTTAAGTTCAAAGAACAAAGATTTGAAAAACGAAATTAAAAATCTTATTCTTGAAAAAGAAAGAATTTTAAAAGATAATGAATCATTCTTAAAGGAAAATCAAGATTTAAAAAATGAAGTAAATAAATTAAAACCAATTGTTGATAGATTTACTTTTAGCTCAAAAAATTAGAAATAATTTTAAATAGTCAAAGAGCTATTTACAATAGAGCTGGTCTTGGATATAATTCTTTTTGTTGGCCCCTAGATTGATTTTGATGATTTCAAAATAATTAAGACTAAGTTTATTATAAAAATTAAGATTAATGCAGGGATGTACAAGTGTCGTACAGGTGAGCCTTATCAAGCAAAATTTTATTTGTTACATGGATGCTTACTTTTCTCTTATCTTGAAAATAGCTAATTGATCCATTATTCCCTGGATGATTGCATGACTATGTGAGCTAGCTAGTTAGCTAGCTTATCCTTTCTTTTAGCTACCTGGACTTACATGTTAGCTAACTATTTTTACCTGTGTTTGTGCTGGCCGAATGGTCGAAGAAAATGGCTAGCTTGGGAGCTAGCTTGTTTCCTTCCTTAGCTAACTTCCTCCTCTTGCTAGCTAGCTTTTTTTCTTTGCTATGTTAGCCTGGCCAAACCATGATAAAAATAAGTTAGCTTGTGAGCTAGCTTACTCCCCTACGAGTTAGCTGGATCTCTTGGAAGCTAACTTTTTTCTCTTGCAACAGGCTAGCCGAAAGTTTTTTAGAACGAGTTTGCTGTCTAGCTAACTTCCTCCCTCTCTTAGTTAGCTTGTTAGCCTTAGTAGCTAACTGTTTATTGCAAGTTTTGTCTTAGCCGAATGAGCATTGAAATCAGCTAGCTGGGCAGCTAGCTGGTTGGCTTTGTGAGTTAACTTGTATGTATCAGCAGCTAACCATTCCTTACAGATTTTCTTCTTGGCTGAATTGTCTTCAAATCAAGCTAGCTAGAGAGCTAGCTTCTCCTTTGGGTGGCACCATGAAATTCAAATCTAGTTAGCTGGGAAGCTAACTCCTTTCTCTCTTGGGCGTGTGAATGATAAATTCAGTTAGCTAGGAAGCTAGCTACTTTTTATCATGATGCATTTAACTTTTTATCTAGTTAGCTAGAGAGCTAATTATTCTATTTTTTTCATCTCACCCAGCCACATGAATTTAAATTCAGTTAGCTGAATAGCTAACTACTTTTTCTCTTGATGCATGAAATTTTTCATCTAGTTAGCTGAAGAGCTAACTACTTTAACTCATTCTCTCTTCCTGGCTGCATGAATTTTGAATTGAGTTAGCTAGAGAGCTAACTACTTTTTATCTTGGCCTCATGAACTTTAAAACAAGTTAGCTATAGAGCTAACTACTTTTTCCAGGAAGCTAATCCTAGCCATGTGCATGAAGGGAAGAGTTAGCTTGAGAGCTAACTGCTTTTTCTTTTCTTCATGGCTAATTTCTTCCTCTTACAGTGGAGCTTTGCTAGATAACTAGCTGGATTTGTATAGCTAGCTTGGAGCCTTTTTCTTCCTTCTCCATGAGCCGGACGTCTTCAAAGAGCTAGCTAAAAAATAAATTCAGCCAACCACCACTCTACACTCTTACATGCTCTCACTCTCTCTCTCTCTTTAATTATATTTCCATTCTCATGATTACTGACTTTTGATCTTTTGGTGTTTGACAGAGATCTTTCTTTATCAAAGGATTAAATGCAATCAATGCTTAGGGAAATAATTTCAAACGGTTATTTTTCTTCCATTTTAATTTCCTCTTATTACCAATGTATCTAACGGACATTTTTTTTGGTTTAAATAGCTGAGATCAGAGGAACACAATGATGAATCTAAAAAAGAAAAAGAAGAGAAAGAAATCAAGAAAGAGAGTGTTCATTGCTTATTTTTCGGAGTGTTGGAAAGCAAGTTCTTGTGCATTGAAGTTGATATTAATCACTGCTAAGTCATCCAGATCCGGTAAAGCATTCAAAGCTTCAGCTACCTCGGAGATCCACATTCATTGCTGAAGATTTGCTTCAAATTTGTAAAGTATTCTTTGAATATTTGCTCAAGTTAGGAGCTATCTTATCTATTCTGAAATTTCTTGTAATAGGGTTAAGGATAACCCTAGATTGTTGATTGGCTTCCTTGTGCCGTTAAACAAGGACTAGCCGGGTAAGGCTAGGGTTTGGCTTCCTTGTGCCATTAAACAAGAGGACTAGCCAGAAGGCTAGGGGTTTGGCTGCCTTGTGCCGTGAAACAAGAGGACTAGCCGGGAAGGCTAGGGGTTGTAATCGTTGTGATACGATTAGTGAATTCCCAAAGGTTTTGGGGAGTGGACGTAGGAGCTGAGTTTGGCACCGAACCACTATAAACCCTCTTGTGTTTGTGATTGCTTATTCCTGTGATTTTGTTTTGTGCACTACACCGCTGCGAACTAATTTTTAACTAGTGATTAAGCACATATCTGCATAGTAATTAATTTTAAATACCCAATTCACCCCCTCTTGGGTTGCTACATCTGGGCAACAAGTGGTATCAGAGCAGCGTGCTCTTGATTTCTATAGCTTTGATTAGCTTGGAGCTAAAGATCAATAGTAATCCAAATGGGATCTATGTTGACCGAAGGACAATCAACTAATAGACCACCTTTGTTCAATGGAACAAATTACACATATTGGAAAGCACGAATGAAAATCTTCATTCAAGCACTAGATTATGATTTATGGGGAATCATAATTAATGGACCACACACACTATTAAGATTGATAATATTGATATTGCAAAGCCTGAATCTGAATGGGATGAGCAAGATAAGAAATTAGCTCAATTAAATGCAAAGCTATGAATGTTCTTTATTGTTCTCTTGATGCAAATGAGTTTAATCGTATATCTACTTGCATGTCTGCTAAAGAATTTGGGATAGACTTGAAGTCACCCATGAGGGTACAAATCAAGTCAAGGAATCCAAAATAAATATGCTTGTTCATAAGTATGAATTATTTAAGATGGATTCAGCTGAAAATATCACTGATATGTTTACTAGATTTACTGATATCATTAATGGTTTGAAAAGTTTGGGAAAATCTTATGCTAACAGTGATCTTGTTAGAAAAATTTTAAGATCTTTACCTAGATCATGGGAAGCAAAAGTGACTGCTATCAAGAAGCAAAAGATCTCAATACTTTATCACTTGAAGAGTTGGTCGGTTCTTTGATGACTCATGAACTCAGCAACGACAAACAATGATGAAGATGAATCAAAGAAGAAAAGGACATGGCATTGAAGAGTGCAACTCAAGATGAGGAAAGTGAGGAAGAAACCAGTGATAGTGAGAAAGATGATGAAATGGCACTTATCTCAAGAAAATTCAAGAAATTTATGAGAGAAAGAAATTTGGAAAAAAAAATATTTACCAAAGGAGATCATAGCAAAGAAAAGGAAAGAAGTGAACCTCCTATATGCTATGAGTGTAAGAAGCCTGGACATATCAAACCAGATTGTCCACTATTAAAGAAAGGATCTAGAAAATAAAGAAGAAAGCAATGATGGCTACATGGAGCGACAGTGAAGCAACAAGTTCAGAAGATGAAGAAAACTGAAGTTGCAATGTATGTTTCATGGCTGATAATGATGAGGTAAGTCCTAGTTTTCTAGATGACTTTACTTTGATGAATTGCATGGTGCATTTATGAACTTATTGATGATTTTGCAAAATTAAGTTCAAAGAACAAAGATTTGAAAAATGAAATTAAAAACTTATTCTTGAAAAAGAAAGAATTTCAAATAAAAATGAATCATTATTAAAGGAAAACCAAGATTTGAAAAATGAAGTGATAAATTAAACCAATTATTGATAGATTTACTTTAAGTTCAGAAAATTAGAAATGATTTAAATAGTCAAAAGGCTGTTTACAATAGAGCTGGTCTTGGATATAATCCTTTGAAAGACAAAAATTTTGAAAAATATTTATGTGCATGCTGATGATTCTACTAAAATTACATGTTTTAAATGGTAAATTAGGACACAAAGCTTATACTTGTCAACACACAAAGTTAAAAAATATGGGTTCCAAAAGGAACTATTTTGACTAACCCTAAAGGACCCAAGAAAGCTTGGGTACCTAAGAGCAAAATTAAAATTGTGTATGCAGGTGTGTCTTGCAACCCGAGCAATTAAAAGACAATGGTACTTGGATAGCGGGTGCTCAAGACACATGACGGTGATGAATCACAATTCATCACTTTGGAAGCAAAAGATGGAGGTGTTGTTACTTTCGGTGATAATGGCCAAGGAAAAATAATTGGCATTGGAAAAATAGGTATCACACCTCATGCTTATATTGATAATGTCTTGCTTGTGAAAGGTTTGAAACACAATTTACTTAGCATTAGTCAATTATGTGACAAAGGATTTAATGTTACATTTGAATCATCTTATGCATTGTTAAAAATCCTGCTAATGAAAACATGAAATTTGTTGGTCAAAGGCATGGTAATGTATACATTGTTAATTTAAATGATTTGCATGATCAAAATGTTGATTGCCTAGTTGCTACAAATAATAAAACTGATAATAGTTGGTTATGGCATCGTAGGCTAGCTCATGCAAGCATGGATTTACTATCTAAATTAATTAAAAAGGATTTAGTACATGGTTTGCCAAAACTTGTTTTTGAAAAAGATAAGATTGTGATGCTTGTCAATTTGGAAAACAAACCCGAGTATCTTTTAAATCAAAAAATTTGTTTCAACCACTAGACCTTTGAGCTCTTGCATATGGATTTATTCGGTCCTACAAGAACAACTAGTCTAGGAGGAAAAAGATATGGTTTTGTTATTATTGATGATTTCTCTCGCTTTACATGGGTTTTATTCTTAGCTAGTAAAGATGAAGCATTTCCGTCATTTCAAAAATTATTTAAAAGAATTACAAATGAAAAGAATTCTTCTGTTTTATCAATACGAAGTGATCATGGAAAAGAATTTGAAAATAAATCTTTTGAAGAATTTTGTAATGAAAATGGAATTGAACATAATTTTTCTGCACCAAGAACACCACAACAAAATGGAGTAGTGAAAGAAAGAATAGAACTTTAGAAGAAATGGCTCGTACCATGTTGTGTGAAGCAATCTCCAAAATATTTTTGGGCTGAAGCTATAACACTGCATGTTATGTTTTAAATCGTGCATTAATCAGACCTTTTGAAAAAGACTCCGTATGAACTTTGGAAAGGAAGAAAACCTAATATAAGTTATTTTCATGTTTTTGGATGCCGATGTTTTGTTTTAAATAATGGAAAATCAAACCTTGATAAATTTGATGCTAAATCTGATGAAGGAATTTTTCTCGGTTATTCTTTACATAGTAGAGCTTTTAGAGTATTTAACAAAAAGACTTTAGTAGTTGAAGAATCAATTCATGTTATCTTTGATGAATCTAATGATCTTCCATAAGGAAGAGAAAAGGTATAAATGATGCAGATGAAATTGAAGATCAACTCAAGGACATCACCTTGAAGGACAAGGAGATCAGATACACAAGAGGTAAATGAAGAAAAACGCTGACCTACCTGAAGCCTCACAAGGTAATGATGAATTAGAAAGAGGATGGAGGTATGTTCTTAGTCACCCTAAAGATCAAATTATTGGTGATTTCTCAAGGAGTTAGAACTAGATCATCATTTAGAGATACTTGTAATAACTTAGCATTTGTATCTAAAATTGAACCTAAATGTTATGATGATGCTAAAAATGATGTTGATTGGATTAATGCCATGCATGAGGAACTTAACCAATTTGAAAGAAATAATGTTGGACTCTTATTGAAAGACCTCATGATCATCAAATTATTGGAACTAAATGGGTTTTTAGAAACAAATTAGATGAACATGGTAATATAATTAGAAATAAAGCAAGATTAGTAGCTAAGGGTTATAATCAAGAAGAAGGAATTGATTTTGATGAAACTTATGCCCCTGTTGCTAGATTAGAAGCTATTAGATTACTTCTGCTTTGCTTGCTTTATGAATTTTAAACTATATCAAATGGATGTTAAAAGCGCTTTCTTAAATGGATACATTGCTGAACAAGTTTTTGTGGAACAGCCACCCGGCTTTGAAAATCACTTGTTTCCAAACCACGTATTTAAATTAAACAAAGCTTTGTATGGTTTGAAGCAAGCACCCCGGGCTTGGTATGAAAGATTAAGCAAATTCTTGATTAGTAATGACTTCATTCGAGGAAATGTGGATACAACTTTATTTATTAAAAGATAAAATAATGATATTTTAATTATTCAAATCTATGTAGATGATATCATATTTGGTGCCACTAATGATTCTTTATGCAAAGACTTTGCTAAGCTTATGCAGGGAGAGTTCGAGATGAGTATGATGGGAGAATTAATTATTTCCTCGGACTTCAATTAAACAAAGCAAAGACGGGATCTTCATAAGCCAATCCAAGTATATCAAGAAATGATCAAAAAGTTTGGCATGGAGACATCTAAGAGTATCGGTACCCCTATGAGCTCATCTTGTAGACTTGAACTTATAATTCTGAAAAATCTGTTGATTTAAAACTTTATAGAGGCATGATTGGATCTTTATTATACTTAACTGCTAGTAGACCTGATATCCTATTTAGTGTTTGCATGTGTGCCAGATATCAAGCTAATCCTAAAGAATCACACTTGCTTGCTGTTAAAAGAATATTTAAATATTTAAATGGAACTAAAAATTTAGGACTTTGGTATGACAACAATCTAGCATTGACTTAATAGGATACACTGATTCAGACTTTGCTGGATGTAAATTAGATAGAAAATCAACTAGTGGAACTTGCCAATTCTAGGTGTTAACTTAATTTCATGGTTTAGCAAAAAGCAAACTTCAGTAGCATTATCTACGGCCGAGGCCGAATACATTGCAGCTGGAAGTTGCTGTGCTCAAATTTTGTGGATTAAGCACAACTAGAAGATTATGGTATCAAACAAAAGGCATACCAATAAAATGTGATAACACTAGTGCAATTAATTTAACTAAAATCCCATTCAACATTCAGAACTAAACATATAGAAATTAGACATCATTTCATTAGAGATCATGTTAATAATGGTGAATTGTATTGAATTTTTAAATACTGAAAAATAACTTGCAGATATTTTTACTAAACCATTAGAAGAATCAAAATTTTATGAAATTAGAAGGGAACTTGGAATGATTGATCCATCTATTTAATTAATTATGCTTGTGGTACTTGACTTTATGATTAAAATCATGTTAGCATGTGTTGCTTGACTAATCTTAATCTAATCAATCAAATTTCATGAAAATCTTTAAATTGCAATCATTGCTTTCGTCTTTTAGTGTGTCAATTAGCTGACTAGTTAACTGGCTTTATCTCCCTACCATGAAATCCACTTCAATTTCCACTCAACGGCCACCTACCTTTTCTTGGATTTCTTTAAAGTAGTTAACTGACCAGGCAACCAACCAGCCACCTGATCAGTTAACCGCTTTAGATTTTCATATAAAAGCTTTTCCCTCTTCTTCACACTCCAAGAAAACTCCAAGTCTTCTCTTCTCCATCCTTCTCCAACCATCTCCTTCCTTCATTCTTCTTCTTCAAGCTTCAAATCCTTCCACATCTAGAAGAAAGGGAATGGCTCCAAAGAAGAAATCAACTCATTCAAGAGATGAGTCCTCGATCTTTCAAAGAAGTCTTCTTCTTCTTCAAGATGTACTTTCCAACCTTACCACTAGATCAATAGCTAATGGAAGGTTAGTAGATTTTAATTTTTAGAACAAGAAGAGTTTAAGATAGGAAAACTACTGCATCTCAAGGTTGGGAAACTTTATCCACTAAAAAGCCTATCTTTCCAAATTTAATAATGAATTTTATGAAAATATAAATTTTGGTGATGGAACCATCCTCAATTGTAAAAATGTTAAAATCCAATTTGATAGTGAAATGCTAGGTTCCGCCTTAGGTATTCCATCAAATGGTTTCTAGTAAACTTCCCTAGTGAAAGAAATATAAAATTGCAACGATTTTAGGCTTAGAGGATGATGATGCTAATATAGTTGAAACTTAGATGCAAATATGTTATCTGTTGAAAATAGATTTCCATAGTATCATTGCTAAGATTCTCGCCCCTCGTGCTGGATCATTTAATGTGGTAAACGATAGGGACATTGCTTAATGTATGATATATTAAAGAAGACCCTGTTGATTTACCTGAATTAATGATGATTATGAGAGAATCTTTGTCCAGATCTAAGGCTGCTTTGCCCTACGGAATGTTTCTCACCTATGTTTTTGAATTTCAATGTAAACTTAAAGGAGAAACTGCAGTGGCATTACGTCACTCTGATTTTTAATGCTCATTCACTGCACCGTATGGATTTGCTAAAGGGATGGTATTTGGTTAAAAGTTAGATCTAGAACAGGACAAACCTAGTCCCACCAACTACCTTCAATCCACCTGCCTGTTCCCTCAAAACTTTTTAATTTTGACTTCAGCCAACCTAATCCATATCTTGCTGCTATGACAGCTGACCAAAATCCTTTTTACCTGATCCTCCTCAATGTCGAATCTTTCGATATGACAACCAACTGCTACTCTTCCTATCCAACTGCGATTATGTGATGATCAATTCGTCATATTATCAATGAATTTGACCCTTGCCACTTCTAGTCGAGCTCTGGTGACAGTGCTTCATCTGTTAATGATCAGACTCTTGTACCCCATATCTCCTCAGTTTTTGAAACTGTCTCAATTTAATTTGATTCAAAAGGCTTGTTCATGATGTGAACATTCTTAATGGAGAGTTTTCACCACAACGAATCTGTCATGGAACGATCCTGAAAGAAGATTACTTAAAAGCAAGCTTGAAAACTTTGAGACTAAGGCTGAGTGGGTAATATCAAATGAGATCGAGAAAGACCGACCCGGGATGCAGCAATGCTGTTGATCATTGGAACGCATCTCCAAGCTGAGTCACTCGTAGAAACCTACATTCATTTCTTCCTCAGCTCCTGATGCATCGTTCTCTCATCCACACCTATGGACTCCACCGCAACATGTCCTCCGTCAAGTCGATCGAAATCCTCTCAGCAACAAAAGTTATCTCTTCAGATGATGATGAATGACATATTGTATTATGTTGGTTGTAGTTTTGTATGATGCTTGTTTATTTGTCCTATGACTTGAAAACAATGACATGTAATATCTATCTTATGCTTGACTTGCATATTATGTTTAATTAATATGAATGTTGTATGCATCTTATCTTCATCTATTATGCTTAAAGTTATTGCAAGACTCTTCAAACTTCTTTTTGATTAATGACAAAAAGGGGGAGAAGAATAATGCATAAAAAAAATGGAGTAAAAGTATGCACTCCATATATTCAGGGGGAAATTAATATTTCATTACCTTTTTGCATTGCATAATGGTTTTGTCATCATCAAAAAGGGGGAGATTGTTGGCCCCTAGATTGATTTTGATGATTCCAAAATAATTAAGACTAAGTTTATTATGGAAATTAAGATTAATGCAGGGATGTACAAGTGTCGTATAGGTGAGCCTTATCAAGAAAATTTTATTTGTTAATGGATGCTTGCTTTTCTCTTATCTTGAAAATAGCTAATTGATCCATTATTCCCTGGATTGCATGACTATGTGAGCTAGCTAGTTAGCTAGCTTATCCTTCCTTTTAACTACTTGGACTTACATATTAGCTAACTATTTTTACCTGTGTTTGTGCTGGCCGAATGGTTGAAGAAAACGACTAGCTTGGGAGCTAGCTTATTTCCTTCCTTAGCTAACTTCCTACTCTTGCTAGCTGGCTTTTTTTCTTGCATTGTTAGCCTGGCCGAACCATGCTAAAAATAAGTTAGCTTGTGAGCTAGCTACTCCCTCTACGAGTTAGCTGGATCTCTTTGGAAGCTAACTATTTTCTCTTGCAACAAGCTGGCCGAAAGTTTCTTGGAATGAGTTAGATGTCTAGCTAACTTCCTCCCTCTCTTAGTTAGCTTGTTAGCCTTAGTAGCTAACTGTTTATTACAGGTTTTTGTCTTGGCCGAATGAGCATTGAAATCAGCTAGCTGGTTGGCTTTGTGAGTTAACTTGTTTGTCTCAGCAGCTAACCATTTCTGCATATTTTCTTCTTGGCCAAATTGTCTTCAAATCAAGCTAGCTGGAGAGCTAGCTTCTCCTTTGGGCGGCACCATGAAATTCAAATCTAGTTAGCTGGGAAGCTAACTCCTTTCTCTCTTGGGTGTGTGAATGAATTCAGTTAGCTAGGAAGCTAGCTACTTTTTATCATAATGCATTTAACTTTTTATCTAGTTAGCTGGAGAGCTAACTATTTATTTTTTTCATCTCACCCAGTCGCATGAATTTAAATTCAGTTAGCTGAATAGCTAACTACTTTTTCTCTTGATGCATGAAACTTTTCATCTAGTTAACTGAAGAGCTAACTACTTTAACTCATTCTCTCTTCCTGGCCGCATGAATTTTGAATTGGGTTAGCTGGAGAGCTAACTACTTTTTATCTTGGCCTCATGAACTTTAGAACAAGTTAGCTATAGAGCTAACTACTTTTTCCAGGAAGCTAATCCTAGCCGTGTGCATGAAGGGAAGAGTTAGCTTGAGAGCTAACTACTTTTTTTTTTCTTCTCATAGCTGATTTCTTCCTCTTGTTATGGAGCTTTGCTAGATAGCTAGCTGGATTTGTATAGCTAGCTTGGAGCCTTTTTCTTCCTTCTCCATGAGCCGGACGTCTTCAAAGAGCTAGCTGGAAAATAAATTCCAGCCAACCACCACTCTGCACTCTTATATGCTCTCACTCTCTCTCTCTCTCTCTTAATTATATTTTCATTCTCATGATTACTGACTTTTGATCTTTCGGTGTTTGATAGAGTTCTTTCTTATCAAAGGATTAAATGCAATCAATGCTTAGGGAAATAATTTCAAATGGTTACATTTTTCTTCCGTTTTAATTTTCTCTTATTACCAATGTATCTAATGGACATTTTTTTTGGTTTAAATAGTTGAGATCAGAGGAACACAATGACGAATCTGAAAAAAAAAAGAAGAGAAAGAAATCAAGAAAGAGAGTGTTCATTGCATATTTTTCGGAGTGTTGGAAAGCAAGTTCTTGTGCATTGAAGTTGACAAATATTAATCACTGCTCAAGTCATCCAGATCCGGTAAAGCATTCAAAAATTTCAGCTACCTCGGAGATCCACACTCATTGCTGAAGATTTGCATCAAATTTGTAAAGTATTTTTTGAATATTTGCTCAAGTTAGGAGCTATCTGTTATCTATTCTGAAATTTCTTGTAATAGGGTTAAGGATAACCCTAGATTGTTGATTGGCTTCCTTGTTCCGGTAAACAAGAGATTTAGCCGGGTAAGGCTAGGGTTTGACTTCCTTGTGCCGTTAAACAAGAGGACTAGCGGGTAAGGCTAGGGTTTGGCCACCTTGTACCGTGAAACAAGAGGACTAGCCGGGAAGGCTAGGGTTGTAATCGTTGTGATATGATTAGTGAAATTCCCAAAGGGTTTTTGGGGAGTGGACGTAGGAGCCGAGTTTGGCACCGAACCACTATAAACCCTATGTGTTTGTGATTGCTTATTCTGTGTAATTTTATTTCGTGCACTCCACTACACCGCTATGAACTAATTTTTAACTAGTGATTAAGCACATATCTGCACTAGTAATTAGTTTTAAATACCCAATTCACCCCCTCTTGGGTTGCTACATCTGGCCAACACTTTTGAAAGACAAATTCTTGAAAATATTTGTGCATGGTAATGACTTTACCAAAATTACATGTTTCAAATGTGAAAAATTACGACACAAAGCTTATACTTATCATACAAAATATGAGAAAAAATGGGTTCCAAAAGGAACTATCTTAACTAACCCTAAAGGACCCAGAAGCTTGGGTACCTAAGAGCAAAATTTGAAATTGCATATGCAGGTGTGTCTTTTAACCCGAGCAACTAAAAAGACAATGATACTTGAATAGCAGGTGCTCGAGACACATGACAAGTGATGAATCACAATTCATCACTTTGGAGGCAAAAGATGAAGGTG
>UESW01001770.1:61211-86302 GCA_900491605.1 Calamus simplicifolius | reverse complement strand
AGAAAGAATAGAACTTTAGAAGAAATGGTTCGACCATGTTGTGTGAGAGCATCTCCCAATATTTTTGGCGGAAGCTATTGTTGGCTCATGGCAACCCAAGAGGGGGGGGGTGAATTGGGTTCTTTTAAAATTTTCACTTAAAAAATTTTACAGATAAGTGTGCACAAATGAAGTGATGCAATAATGCTAAGCACAATATAGAAGAAGATAGAGAGAAGACAAATAATCACGATAAACATACAAGATTATAGTGGTTCGGGTTAGCCACACCTACGTTCATCCCAAGAAACTCTTGGGTCCACACTATAATCACCCTGATTACAGCTGAGTTGTTTTGCAAGATCACAACTCGAACTTGTTGTTTTACACTGGGTCACAATGAACCCAGTTGGTTTTCACGGGTTCACTAGCACAAACCCAACGTAAGCTACTCTTAGCTTACCTTGAGATTAACTACCTCAAACTAATTCAATCCCCTGATTGAATTAGTAACAAATAATTCAAATTTAAGTTTACAATAGGTAGAAGCTCCTCAAATGAGCAAAGAAACAGTATGAATAAACAAGAGCAGAAAAGCCTGTTTTGAAGCGATTTGAAGTTGAGCTTTTCTTCTTTTCCTCTTCTATTCTGAATGGGCTACAAGATTTGAACTCTGATTCTTGAAAGAAGCTCGTCTCTAGCTCTTCTTCTTCAAAACATAGGAAATCCTTTGAATATGCTCTTGAAAAACTTTTAGATTTATCTTCTATCTCAATAACAAATAGGCTTTGACACAGAAAAGTTCCTCTTTGAAAACTTCTTGATTTTTATTTTTTCGTTCTCTTTTTTCATTCTTTGTTTTTGAATGAACGAACCCTTTTTATAATCTTCCTTAATCCAAGATTAGATGAAAAATAGCCATTGAAAACTGTACTTGGATTTCCTCATGCAAAGAAATAGATTCCGTTGGGGGTTAGGTGAGAAATGTTACCGTTGGAATCGGCTCTGACAGATTTGAAAATCATTTCTGACAGGTTGGAGTTGGCTCCAACTTTAAGGTGTTGACTCCAAGTTAGGTTTTCCAAAATAGAACAAATGTCCGTCGGGAAGTCGGCTCCGATAAACTATGGTGTCGGCTCGACGCGATCTGGGAGTCAGCTCTAAGTTCCGAGGGTGTCGACTCTAACATTGTCCAAAATACACTCTATGTTTTTAGGTTAGAGTCAGCTCTAACTTTCTAGGTGTCGGCTCCGAAATTTCATGTGTCGACTCTAATTTTCTAGGTGTCGGCTCTGAAAATTAAATCAGAAAATAGTTCTATGTATCTCAGGTTAGAGTCGGCTCTAAATATCCAGGTGTCAACTCTAAACCGTGTCGAAATTTTTAAACTATTTTGATACGCTCTGGAGTCAGCTTTAATAACTATGGGTGTCAGCTCCAAGTTCTGCTTCAAGTTCTGAACTTTGATATATTCCATTAAAAACTGATTCAAACTAATTTTTATATAACTTTTGAATAATTTAACCTTTCTAAGTTCGTGAAACACTTGTTAATTTCATTAGTAACATAAGAAGAGGGTGCATCTCGCTTAAATCAATCATCAAAATATAAACTTCATATTGCATTCATTGAGTATAAAGTCATTACATCAAAATATCCATTAAGACATTGCAAACTACATCAAAATACATTTCATCAAAGTATTAAGTCAATACAACATTCACATTACATCAAATATCAAATACATCATTAATCCTAGTTACAAACTAAAAAATGAAAGAAAACTTGAAATTGACAAAACTAAATCATCTCAAAATTTTCTTCAATTCTTCTAAAATTTGTCCCATCCTCTCTCTTGAATTTTCATGAAATCATTTAACATTCTTTCAACCAAAGCAGCTGCAACTAAAATTTTCTCCTGAAGCTCAGCGTTGCATTTGAAATAAGTATCAGAGTCACCTGCTATATCCTTGATTTTCTCAAATATCATCTTTAAGTCTAACATCAAGGTAACCAAAGATGAGCTCAATGATGACTCAATCATATTAATTTTGTCTTCCAAGGAGTAGAAAAGCTGCCTGATTCCTATAAGTTGATTTTCAACTCATTCTTCATCTTAATTTCATGATCCAAAAATAGGGACTTGAGCTGCTCCAACTGACTCTCAGAAAATCCAGTGGATGCCTGAGTAAAGGATGTGGGTGCTGGTACTGGTGCTGGGGTTGTAGAGCTACTAGGACCTGGCTAAGAATGCCTCACTGGTGGTCTTGCCACTGAAAGACCAGGGGCCACAGTCTCAACCTCAGCTGCTCTATCATCCAGATTTCCTTTCCTTTCCCAATGTCCATTAACCTTTACAAAGCCCATACGGTGTAAAGTTGCACTATTATAATAATCCATATGTCTAAGGCTCTTCATTGTTCATTGTCCAAGATATTAACTCCTTGACTCTGAAAGGCCATTGTTAAAATCATACTATAGGGTAATGTAGATCTTTTCTTACAACATGCCCGGCCATATATCCAATCATCATGCCCGGTAGGTTTATTGGTTGACCAATCACTATACAGTCCATTACCACAATGTCCCTCTCAGACACATACTCAAATCATCCAGTCTTGGGGAATAAAATTCTACTACAAATGTTATGCAAAAGTCTCAATTCCAGTGGTAGTTGATTTGCTCTTACTTCCTCAAATTCAGCCACCTCTCTACCAAGTATTCTTGATAAGCCTCACCTCTCTCACTATGAGAATTGGCAATCGGACCAATAACAGGTATTTCCAATAAATTTTCTAAAATCATCGAGTTAGGTGAACTCTTGTACCTCTCACAAAACTAACAATGCCTCTGTCTCCTCTAGTCAAATTGTGATAAAAATCCTTTACTAAAGCTGGATAAGTGGGAACATCTAGGGAACATACCTTTTTCCACCCATCTCCTTAAGCTGCCTCCCTAAAGTGAAGCCCTCCGCTTCAAAGAAACCGAATCCACCTTTCTACCCATTGTGATAACTTTTCCTGCTAGGAGATCTACTTGGGAAGAGGATGGATCAGGGATAGCGCTCGAAGTAGAGGACGACGATGTAGAGGATGAACTAGGCGACGGTTGTCTTGCCGGACGCCTCACTGTCCTTTTTCCCATTGTCACCAGTGCTCCAAGGACTGATCCGCGGTGCTTAGGTGCCATTGAGTGCTAGGAAAAGATTAATTAGAAGGATTTTTAGCTTTGGGAGAAGTGGAGAAGATTTTGGAAGAGTTGGGGGTCGATTGGGGATGAAGAGGTGTCACTCTGCCCTAATATAGTCAACATGGGACCACAAGGTGTTGGCTCCCGCAAAGCGAGGTATCAACTTCAAGTCGCTAATATAGTCAGCAACCAAAATAGAGTCGGCTCCGCAAAGGCGGTGTTGGCTCCAAAATCACAGATAGAGAGCAACACAGAAAGGTGTCGACTCTACTAACAGTGGTGTCGGCTCCAAGACAGTTTCAGTGGAAAAATGAGAGTTTCAAAGAATCTAAAACTTGTCAAAATAATCAATAAATTTTGGTTAATTTCTTTGAAATGTGGTGAATCAAGAGGTTCAATTTTCTAGATAAGTTATCCTTAGAGTCTCAAAGAGAATTTTTCAAGAAAGTTTTAGAAAATGTTTGAACTCCAGATAGTCTTCCTAGGAGATTTAAAATCATTCCGATGGGTCATAGACTCCTAATTCTCCTCTAAGATAATAAAATCTTTCTTCACTTAGGGTTTTGTAAATATGTCAGCTAATTGTTCTTCAGTACAAACATAATCAAGACAAACATTATTATTAGCTACATGTTCTCTAATAAAATGATATCTAATTTCTATGTGTTTTTCTTGAATGTTGAATTGGATTTTTAGTTAGATTTATTGCACTAGTATTATCACATCTTATTGGTGTTTTATCAAGTTGATACCATAGTCTTCAAGTTGTCGCTTAATCCATAGGATTTGAGCACAGCAACTTCCAGCTGCAACATATTCAGCTTCAGTAGTTGATAATGCAACTGAATTTTGCTTTTTGCTAAACCATGAGATTAAGTTACTCCTAAGAAATTGGCATGCACCACTTGTGCTTTTTCTATCTAATTACATCCAGCATAATCAGAATCAGAATATGCAATTAAATTTAATGTTGAGTCTCTAGAATACCATAACCTACATTTTTTAGTTCCATTTAAATATCTTAGTATTCTTTTAACAGCAATTAAGTGAGATTCTTTAGGTTCAGATTGAAATCTAGCACATAAGCATACAGCAACATATATCAGGTCTACTTGCCAGTTAAGTAAGTAGGATCCGATCATACCTCTATAATATTTTTGATCAATTTGCTTACTATTTTCATCTTTATCCAGTTTGCATGAAGGACTTATAGGTATTCCAAGGGGTTTAACTGATTCCATTCCAAACTTCTTAAGAATTTTTCGTGTACTTTGTTTGGTTGATGAAAATTCTATCTCTTTCTTGTTTGATTTATAGTCCAAGGAAGAAGTTGAGTTCTCCCATCATGCTCATCTCAAACTCACCCTGCATTAACTTTGCAAATTCTTGACAAAGAAGATCATTAGTAGCACCGAAAAATATCATCTACATATATTTGTACTACCAATAAATCTTTATTTTTTCTTTTCAAAAATAAGGTTTTATCAACATTTCCTCTAGAAAATTATTTTCAATTAAAAATTTACTTAGCCTATCATACCAAGCTCTAGGTGCTTATTTCAAACCATAAAGTGCTTTGTGTAATTTAAAAACATGATTTAGAAATTCATGATCTTCAAAACCAGATGTTGTTCTACAAAACTTCCTCATTTATAAATTCATTTAAAATACACTTTTCACATCCATTTGAAATAAATTAATGTTCATATGATATACAAATGCAAGTAATAATCTAAATTGCCTCTAATCTAGCAACAGGTGCAAAAGTTTCATCAAAATCAATTCCTTCTTCTTGATTATATCTTTTTGCAACTAATCTAGCTTTGTTTCTAATTACTATGCCATTTTTATTTAATTTATTTCTAAAACACCCATTTAGATCCGATAACAGGATGACCTTTGGGTCTATCTACAAGGGTCCATACTTTATTCCTAGTAAATTGATTTAATTCCTCTTGCATGGCTAACATCCAATTACTATCTTTTTAGCTTCCTCGATAGTTTTAGGTTCTATATGAGACACAAATGCAAGATAATTATTGATATTTCACATTGATGATCTAGTTCTTACACCTTGAGATGGATCACCTATAATCAATTCCTTTGGATGACCATAAGCATATCTCCAATCTCTAGGTAAATCTACATCATTATGAGTAGTATCAATAACATCATCCTTACATGAATCATCATCCTTAGCCTCAGGTTCATCATCTGAAGATACATCAATATTTAATTTTTCAATATCTCTTTTAAGCAAATGTTTGTATCTTCCTCATCATCATCTTTTTAGAACTTGATGCTAAAGACTCATCAAAACTACATGAATTGATTCTTCTATAATTAAATACTTCTTATTAAATACTCTATAAGCTTTGTTAGAAGTGAATATCCTAAGAATATACCTTCATCAGATTTAGCATCAAACTTTCCTAAGATTATTTTTACCATTATTATGAATGAAACATTACAACCAAATGCATGAAAGTACTAATGTTGAGTTTTCTATTATGCCATAATTCATAGGGAGTTTTCTTAAGAATTGGTCTAATTAAGGCTCTATTTAGGATGTAACATGCCGTGTTTATAGCTTCCGCCCAAAATACTTTGGGAGTTGGCTTTCACATAGCATGGTACGGGCCATGTCTTCTAAAGTTCTTTTTTCTTTCTACAACTCCATTTTGTTGAGGGTCCTAGGTGCAGAAAAATTATGATGAATGTCATTTTTAATGCAAAAATTTTTAAATAAATGATTTTCAAATTCAGTTCCATGATCACTTCTAAGAGACACTATGGTGTTATTTTTCTCATTTGTGACTTTCTTGAAGAATTTCAAAAATAGAGAAAGTCTCATCTTTGTGAGCTAAAAAATACCCAAGTGAATCTAGAATAATCATCTACTATCACAAGACCATATTTCTTTCCTCCTAGACTAGTGGTTCTAGTAGGTCCAAAAAGGTCCATATGAAGTAGCTCGAGTGGCCTAGTAGTGAAACAATATTTTTAGATTTGAAAGAATTTCTAGTTTGTTTTCAAATTGACATGCATCACAAATTCTATTGTTTTAAAAATCTAATTTTGGAAGACCTTTAACTAAATCCATTCTAATTAATTTTGAAATTAAGTGTGTGCTTGCATGACCTAGTCTACGATGCCATAACCATCCAATCTCATTTACCTTAGCATTATCAGCAATTAAGCAATGATTTTAGTAGACAAATTATCTAAATCAATTAAGTATACATTGCCATTTCTATTTCCAATAAATATAATGCTATTGTCAATGGGATTTGATACAATGCAAATAGAAGCTTCAAAAGAAACTTTGAAACCTTTATCACACAGTTGGTTAATGCTAATTAAATTATGCTTTAATCCATCTACATAAAAACATTTTCAATAAAAGTGGATGGAGTGATTTGAATTTTACCAAACCCATAATTTGGCCTTTACCATTATCTCCAAAGTTACAACTCCTCCTTTTTGCTTCAAGGGTGATGAATTGCTCCTTGTCACCCGTCATATGTCTTGAGCAGCCACTATCAAGATACCACTTTCTTTTTGATCCTTTGGCCGCAAGACATTCCTGCAAGAAATCAATCTTATGTTTAGGTACCCAAGCTTTCTTGGGTCCTTCATGGTTAGTAGCAATAAAGATTGTTCCTTTTGGAACCCATATTTTCTTATCTTTATAATTTAAATTTTTATAAGACATTTGAAATTACATTCATAAGATTTATGTTCCTTTTTGTTACAGTGATAACATGAAATATCATTTTTGATTGTTTTCTTTACGAAGAAATTGTTGACATATTTTGTTTCATATGTGGTTATATCCTAAACCAGCTTTATCAAAAATAGCTCTTGGTTGTTCAAAAGTAGATTAAGTTTTTCTAACTTATCAACAATATTCTTATACTTATCAACTTCTTTCTTCAAATTAAGATTTTCATTAGAAATTGATTCTTTTTCTTTCAATATATCATCCTTTTTAGATTTTTTTGTTAATTCAAAAACTAGTTCATTTTTCATTTTGAGAAGATCTAAGTTTTCAGTTTTCAAAGTTTTGTTTTTGGTTCTCAAAATCTTTAAATTACTAACTAATTCATTAAAAGCATCATACAATTCATCAAAAGTAAAATCATCATTGGGGGTTTCAGAATTTACCTCATTTTCGTCATTTGCCATAAAGCATATGTTGGCAACCTCTTTTGTTCTTCTTTGGATGAAGACTCTTCACTGTCGCTCCAAGTTGCAACATAAGCTTTCTTCTTCTTGTATTCCTTCTTTAATTGAGGACATTCATGATCTAAAATGTTCCGGTTTCTTACATTCATAACATATTAAGGGATCCTTTTCCTTGTCCTTATCCTTTTCTTTTTCTCTTTCTCCTTCCATTTTATTCCAGATTTCTTTATGGAAGGGTCTCCTTCTTTGCATAAATTTCTTGAATTTCTTAGCAAGGAGAGCTGTCTCATCATCTTCTTCATCATCTTCACTGCTGCTCTTTTCATTTTCTGCAGCCTTGAGTGCAATTGTTCTTTTCTTTTTTCACCTCCTCCTCTTGATGTTGTTTCATTGTAAGCTCATGGGTCATAAGGGATCCAAGTAGCTCCTCCAAAGGTAGAATGTTCAAGTCTTTGGCTTCTTGGATTGCTGTCACTTTGGCTTCCCATGATCTTCAAAAGAGACCTAAGAATTTTTCGTACTAATTCAGAGTTAGTATAAGTCTTACTAAGACTTTTCAATCCATTTACAATATCAGTAAATCTAGTGTACATGCATGTAATTGACTCATTTTGTTCCATGCTAAATAGTTCATATTTGTGCACTAGTATGTTAATTTTGGATTCCTTAACTTAGTTGGTACCCTCATGAGTAACTTCCAACCTATCCCATATTTCTTTGGCTAAAATGCAAATGGATATTCGATTGAATTCATTTGCATCCAAAGAACAATATAAGACATTCATGGCCTTGGCATTAAGCTGAGCCATTTTCCTATCATTCTCATTCCAATCCTTTTCGGGCTTAGGAACAATAGATCCGTCTACTATGTGTGTGGGAGTGCTAAGATCATTAATAATGACACTCCATAATTCATAATCTAAAGCTTGAATGAAAATTCTCATTCTAGCTTTCCAATATGAATAATTTGTGCCACTAAACAAAGGAGGTCGATTTGTAGATTGACCTTCAGAAAAAGATGATCCAGCTTGAGCTGCCATTTGGATCTTTAGCTCTTAATTGTTAAATCAAGCTGAAATGAGTACAAGCTCTGATACCAATTGTTGGCCCAGATGGCAACCTAAGAGAGGGGGTGAATTGGGTTCTTTTAAAATTTTTACTTAAAAATAATTTCACAAGATAAGTGTGCACAAATGAAGTGATGCAATAATGCTAAGCACAATATAGAAGAAGATAGAGAGAGAGAGAGATAAATAATCACACATACATACAGATTTATAGTGGTTCGGTGTTAGCCATACCTACGTCCACTCCCAAGCAACTCTTGGGTCCACACTATAATCACCCTAATTACAACTTAGTTGTTTTGCAAGATCACAACTCGAAATTGTTATTTTACACTGGGGTCACAATGAACTCAACTGGTTTTCATGGGTTCACCAGCATAAAACCCAACATAAGCTACTCTTAGCTTATCATGAGATTAACTACCTCAATTAATTTAATCCCCTGATTGAATTAGTAAACAAACAATTCAAATTTAAGTTTACAACAGGTTAGAAGCTCCTCAAATGAGCAAATAAACAATATGAATAAAGAAGAGTAGAAAAGCCTGTTTTGAAGCGATTTGATGTTGAGCTTTTCTTTTCTTCTTTTTCTCTTCTCTTCTGACTGGGCTAACAAGATTTGAACTTTGATTCTTGAATGAAGCTCGTTGAAGAGAAGTCTGAAATTTAGGGCTCTAGCTCTTCTTCTTCAAAACGTAGGAAATCCTTTGAATATGCTCTTGAAAAACTTTTGGATTTCTCTTCTATCTCTCAATAACAAATAGGCTTTGACAGAGAAAATTTTCTCTTTGAAAACTTCTTGATTTTCTCTCTTTTTTCGTTCTCTTTTTTCATTCTCTCTTTTTGAGTAGACGAACCCCTTTTTATAATCTTCCTTAATCCAAGATTAGGTAAAAAATAGTCATTGAAATGTACTTGGATTACTTCCTCACGCAAAGAAATAGATCCGTTAGGGGTTAGGTGAAGAAATTTACCATTGGAATCGGCTCTAACAGATTTGAAAAATCATTTCTGACAGATTGGAGTCAGCTCCAACTTTTAAGGTGTCGGCTCCAAGTGAGTTTCCAAAAATAGTAACAAAACATCCATCGAGGAGTCGGCTCCGATAAACTATGGTATCGGCTCGACGCGATCTAGAGTCGGCTCTAAGTTCCGAGGGTATCGACTCTAACATTGTCTCGAAAATACACTCTCTATTCTCATGTTAGAGTCGGCTCTAACTTTTCATGTGTCGGCTCCAAAATTCCAGGTGTCGACTCTAAATTTTCATGTGTCGGCTCCAAAAACTGACTCAGAAAATAGTTCTCTGTATCTCATGTTAGAGTCGGCTCTAAATATCCAGGTGTCGACTTTAAACCGTGCCGAAATTTTTAAACTATTCTGATACGCTCTGGAGTCGGCTCCAATAACTGTAGGTGTCGGCTCCAAATTCTGCTCCAAGTTCTGAACTTTGATATATTCCATTAAAAACTGATTTAAACTGATTTTTATATAACTTTTAAATAATTTAACCTTTCTAAGTTCGTGAAACACTTGTTAATTTTATTAGTAACATAAGAAATATACTTATGGATTTTGTTAATCATCAAAATCAATATGTGGGTAAACAGCTATTAACACTGCATGCTATGTTTTAAATCATGCATTAATTAGACTTGTTTGAAAAAGACTCCTTATGAACTTTGGAAAGGAAGAAAACCAAACATAAGTATTTTCATGTTTTCGGATGTCGTTGTTTTTTTTAAATAATGAAAAATCAAACCTTGATAAATTTGATGCTAAATTTGATGAAAGAATTTTTCTCGGTTATTCCTTGCATAGTATAGCTTTTAGAGTTTTCAACAAAAAGACTTTAGTAGTTGAAGAATCAATTCATGTTATCTTTGATGAATCTAATGATCTTCTATTAAGGAAGAGAAAAGGTATAAATGATGCATATGAGATTGAAGATCAACTCAAGGACATCACCTTAAAGGATAAAGATGACTTAGATACATAAGAGGTAAATGAAGAAGGAAACACTGACCTACCAGAAGCTTCATAAGGTAATGATGAATTAGAAAGAGGTTGGAGGTACATTCTCAGTCACCCTAAAGATCAAATCATAGGTGATCCATCACAATGAATTAGAACTAGATCATCATTTAGAGATACTTATAATAACCTAGCATTTGTATCTAAAATTGTACCTAAATGCTATGATGATGCTAAAAATGTTGATTGGATTAATGCCATGTATGAGAAACTTCACCAGTTTGAAAGAAATAATGTATGGACTCTTACTGAAAGACCTCATGATCATCAAATTATTGAAACTAAATGGGTTTTTAGAAACAAATTAGATGAACATGGCAACATAATTAGAAATAAAGCAAGATTAGTAGCTAAGGGTTATAATCAAGAAGAGGGAATTGATTTTGATGACTTATGCCCCAGTTGCTAGACTAGAAGCTATTAGATTACTTCTTGCTTATGCTTGTTTTATAAATTTTAAACTATATCAAATGGATGTTAAAAGCACTTTCTAAAATGGATACATTGCTGAACAAGTTTTTGTGGAACAGCCAACTGGCTTTGAAAATCACTTGTTTTCAAACCACTTATTTAAGTTGAACAAAGCTTTATATGGTTTAAAACAAGCACCCCGAGCTTGTTATGAAAGATTAAGTAAATTCTTGATCAGTAATGAATTTATTCGAGAAAATGTGGATACAACTTTATTTATTAAAAGATAAAATAGTGATATATTAATTATTCAAATCTATGTTGATGATATCATATTTGGTGCCACTAATGATTCTTTGTGCAAGGATTTGCTAAGCTTATGCAGGGAGAGTTCGAGATGAGTATGATGGGAGAACTAAACTGCTTCCTCAGACTACAGATCAAACAAAGCAAAGATGGGATCTTCATAAGCCAATCCAAATATACCAAAGAAATGATCAAAAAGTTTGGCATGAAGACATCAAAAGCATTGGTACCCCTATGAGCTCATCGTGTAGACTTGAATCTTATAATAATAAAATGTCTGTTAATTTAAAATTATATAGAGGCATAATAGGATCATTGTTATATTTAACTGCTAGTAAACTAGATATTTTATTCAATGTTTGCATGTGTGCTAGATTTCAAGCTAATCCTAAAGAATCACACTTGCTTGCTGTTAAAAGAATTTAAATATTTGAATGGAACAGTAAATTTAGGTTTATGGTATGACAAGCAATCTAGCATTGATTTAATTGGTTACACTGATTCATATTTTGCTGGATGTAAGTTGGATAGAAAATCAACAAGCGGAACTTGCCAGTTTCGAGGTGTTAACTTAATTTCATGGTTTAGCAAAAAGCAAACTTCAGTAGCATTGTCTATGGCCGAAGCCGAATACATTGCAGCTGGAAGTTGCTGTATTCAAATCTTATGGATTAAGCAGCAACTAGAAGATTATGGCATTAAGCAAAAAGCCATATCGATAAAATGTGATAATACAAGTGCAATCTGCTTAACTAAAAATCCTATACAACATTCAAGAACAAAACATATTGAAATTAGACATCATTTCATTAGAGATCATGTAAATAATAGAAATGTTGTAATTGAATTTATAAGCACTAAAAATCAACTTGCAGATATTTTTACCAAACCACTTGATGAATCAAAATTTTATGAATTTAGAAGAGAACTTGGTATGCTTGATCCAACCATTTAATGAATCATTTTAATTGCCTCTTGACATTAGAATTGAAAAATCATATTTATCATGTGTTGCATCACTTTCAATCAAAATAAATGAAATATTTTCAATTGAATGCATGTACCTACTCTTGAGTTTGTCAGTTAGCTGAAAGTTAACTGCTCTTTAAATTCCCTCCTGAACGCATGATAGCTTTTTACATTAATTCCTACCAACCGGCCATTCTATCTTTTTATCAACTTCAAGGTAGTTAACCAACCAGGCAACCTAGCAGTCACCTGGCCAGTTAACTCTCTTGGAATCCTTCCTATAAAGCTTTTCCACCAACTGGCTTCTTCTCATTCAACCGATTCCTTCTTCCTTCTTTCCCTCTCCAACCGTCTCATCTCTTTCATCCGACTTCACTCCATCTATCTTCCAAGATCTTTCCTACTTTCCTACTTCTTCAAGAAGATCGTTGATGGCTCCTAAGAAGAAGGCAATCTCAAGGGATGATGATTGTTTTGATCTTCGAAGGAAGTCTTCCTCATCTTCTTCTCATATCAACACCCTTATCACCGCCAAGTCATTCGCTCATGGCAGGTTAGTGGACTTTAACTTCCTAGATCAAGAAAACTTTAAGATAGGAAAACTCTTTGCTAGTCAAGGTTGGAAAAATATCTTATCTACCAAAAGGCCAATTTATCCTAAATTAATTAGAGAGTTTTATGAGAATATTATCTTTGGTAATGGAACCATTTCATCCTACGTAAAGAAAACTAGGATTGACCTTGATTACAAAATACTAGGTTCTACTTTAAAACATTCCTTCTGATGGTATCCTAGAAATCCTTCCTAGTGAAAGAGGTTATAAAATTGGTATGATCCTTGACATAGACGATAGTGAAGTAAGTAATATAGAAACTCTTGATGCTAACATGTTGTCAGTTGAAAATAGACTGTTTCACAGTATTATAGCCAAGATTCTTGCTTCACGTGCTGGTTCATTTAATATTTATTGCCCAGATGTAGCAACCCAAGAGGGGGGTGAATTGGGTTATTAAAAACAAATTGATTACTATGCAAGTATGTGCTTAAACCCTAATCTTGATTTGCAGCGGTGTAGTGGAGTGCACAGAATGATAACAGAAGAGAATCAAACAACACAAACACACAAAAGTTTATAGTGGTTCGGTGCCAAACTCAGCACCTACATCTACTCCCCAAACCTTTGGGAATTTCACTAATCATATAACAACGATTACAACCTCTAGCCAAACCAGGCTAGCCCTCTTGTTTATACGGCACAAGGTAGCCAAAAACCCCTAGCCAAACCAGGCTAGTCCTCTTGTTTCACGGCACAAGGAAGCCAAATCCCCTAGCCAAACATAGGCTAGTCCTCTTGTTTCAAGGTACAAGGAAGCCAAAAATAATCAGGGTTAACACTAACCCTTTTACAAGAACGATCAATGAATGATAAAGAGAAGCTCCCACAATGAGCAAATATTCAGAGTATACTTTACAATTTTTGAAGCAATAAACTCAGCAATAAATGAACGAGGTCGAAGTAGCTGAAGTCTTGATTGCTTGAAAAGCTTCAAAGATCCGGACGACTTTTTGGAGCAATGAATGAACTTGAATGCACAACAACAACCACTCAACAATATGTAATATGAGCTCTTTCTTGGATTTTCTTTCTCTTTAAAAACTCTTTTCTAAATCGTCATGGTGTGCTTCAAATCCCTCATCCAACAAGAAAGATCTGTTAGATACATTAGGAACAAATGGAAATAAAAATGGGAAGAAAATATAACTGTTATAAATGTTTCCCTTAAGCATTGAATGCTGATCTCCATTGAGGAAGGAAGAGCACTACAAAATTCAAAAATCCAAAAGTTAAGTGTAGCTTAAAATAGCAATAGAGAGAGAGTAAGAGAGGAAAAGCAAACTCAAGAACTTAGGTGGTAGTTGGCTGAAAGAATAACTCCAGACAGCTGAAGCAAGAAACCATTCGGCCAAAGCTTAAGCAAAAGTCCCCAGCTAGCTAGTCAGCTAGCTCACAAGAGAGGCCAAGGTTGAAAAAGGACGTCCAGAGGCAGCTCATTAGTTAGCTAAATAGGTTGCTAGTTAGCTCTCTAGCTAACTATCAGAAAAAAGCAATGGCCAGGACAAAAAAAAGTTCAGAACACTTAGTTAGCTCACCAGCTAACTAAACAATGGATAGTTAGCTCTCCAGCTAACTAAAAGTATAAAGCTCTCGGCTGTAGGAAAAAAGGAGATGGAGAGTTAGCTCTTCAGTTAGCTAAAAGATAGCCAGTTAGCTCACTAGCTAACTAATTCAAAAAATAGTACAAAAACCATCCAGCTTAGTTAGCTCTCTAGCTAACTAACGAAAAGATAGCTAGCTTCCCAGTTAGCTAACGAAAGATAGCTAGCTTTCCAGTTAGCTAAGCAGAGAAAGCAAATGGTCAGTGGAGAGAGGGAGTTAGTTCTTCAGCTAACTAAAATTTCAAAATGCACGACCACACGCTTACAGTGAAGAATAGCTAACTAACCAGTTAGCTCCAGGATACAATAGTTAGCTAAGCAGTTAGCTAAAGGAACTACCAGCTAGCTAGAAGACCTAGCAGCTAGCTCAGCAGTTAACTAGAATTTGAGGTGGTTCGGCCAGGAAACTAAAGGCAAATTCCAGTTAGCTATCAGGGCACCACGAGCTAGCTAACCAGTTAGCTAGAAAAGGAGAGCGTTCAGCCAACTTACAGTGACATGAAGATTAGTTAGCTGAAGGATCTCCAGCTAGCTAACAAGCTAGCTAACCAGCTAGCTAAAATACAATGACGTTCGGCCCAAGCACTGAGAATGTTTCCTAGTTAGCTGAAAGTCATGCCAGTTAGCTAAATGGAATAACAAGCTAGCTAACCAGTTAACTCTCAGCTAATAAAAAATATTCAAAGCCAATTAAATGAAGTACTTTGTTACCAATGAAATTTTGTACGCAGATACTTACTTGCAAGGTGACCGAACTTCCCTGTATCAAGCTTAGAGTTGCCTAACTGTGTTGTAATCATCAAAATCAATCTGGGGTCAACAATATTGTCACTGATCGTGACATCTATATAATGTATGACATTCTTATTGGAACTCCTGTAGACCTCCCTGACTTGACAATGACCATTATGAAAGAATCCCTATGTAGGTCCAAGGCTGCTTTGCCATATGGGATGTTTCTCACGTATGTTTTTGAGTTTTTCAACATAAAACTTAAAGGAGAAACTGTTGTAGCATTACGTCACACTGACGTGTTCAATACTCATTCCCTACACCGAATGGACTATGCCAAAAGGGATGGTGTTTGGCTTTAGGTTATATCCAGAACCGGTCAATCAAGTTCTTTGCCACCACCTAACCAGCCTCAACCTACTTGCTCTCCTCAAAATTTCTTTAATTTTGACTTCCATCAACCAAATCCTTACCTTGCTGCCATGAATAATCAAAATTCATTCTTAACTGAACCACCTGACGTAAGTGCTCCTGGTCCCTCTTATCGTAATGACAACCCTGCTCCTACTCCTACTGTGCGAATCTGTGAAGAACAGATTCAACAAATTATTCATGAATTATCTATTCCTCAATCTAGTCGAAGCTCTGGAGACAGTACTTCTTCTGTTAATGATCAAACTATTGTACCTCACATTTCATTCGTTTTTGAGACTCTCTCTCAATTCAAAATCATTCAAAGCCAACTTGTCCATGATGTTAATATTCTGAATGGGCGAGTTTTTCACCATAATGTGTCTGTCTTGGATCTGATCTTAAAGGAAATCAATTTATTAAAAGCTAAAGTTGAAAATTTTGAGACCAAAGCTGAATGGGTAGAATATCATATGAGAACCAATGAGAGCCAGACTCGAGATGCAACAAATGCAGTTGATCACTGGTCCATATCTCTTTCTAGGCTGAGCCGACTTGTGGAAACCTACATTGCTCTCTCTGCTTCATCAGCTTCAAATGCTTCTTTTTCACATCCTCATTTATGGTCTCCTCTAACTCAACCTTCACAAGACAAGCCAGGACCCTCCAGAAAATCAAATGAATCTTCCGTGCAAATTTCTTCCGATGATGAGAAATGACTATCTCATAATCTTTGATGAATGTTTAAAACTTTGCCTTATGTTGAATTGTTAAAACTTGTGTTGTATGACTTAAAACTATGTTCTTGTATTATTCGTAATAACTTTCCTTTCTATTGTTAAGCTTGACACTTAAATGTTTTGTATTAATGTTTTGAAATACGAATGTAGTTTCACCTTATCTTGATGTATTATGCTTTGATTTATTACAAGTTTCTTCAATCATCTTTTTGATCAATGATAAAAAGGGGGAGAAGAATATTGCATACATTGAAGTAATGGAGAAAAGAAATAACTCCATATATTCAGGGGGAGTTTATTATTTATTGACAAGGGGAGATTATGTTGTTTTCCTGTTTACATTCAAAATATTTCGTATATTTCTTCTTTGCATGCTTAAGGTTTGTCATCATCAAAAGGAAGAGATTGTTGACCCTAGATTGATTTTGATGCCTACAAAACAATTAAGCAAAGACTAATTCTATTGTTAAGCTTGCTGCAGGGAAGTACATATGTTTTTCAACTAAGTGTTATCAAGCAAAAATCGTAAGGGAGTATATTTCATTTTTATTTAATACCTGGAAGCTATCTAATTGATTCTTTGTTGCCTTGGTCGTGTGATTTATCTTAGAAGTTAGCTAGTTAGCAAGCTTATCCTTCTATTTAGCTAGCTGACACATCCGTTAGCTATCTGACACTTTATCTCTGTGGCCTGGTCGAATGCTTCTCCATTTTAGTTAGCTGGATAGCTAGCTAGCCTCTTCCTTGGCTAGCTGGTGTTCCATTTTAGCTAGCTATATTTCCCGTTATCCTTGCTAGCCGAGCCATACTTATTTTAAGCTAGCTGGTGAGCTAGCTTGGGCTCTTTATGAGCTAGCTAGATTTTCATTTTAGTTAACTACATTTGCCTTATTCACTGTGCTGGCCGAATGCTTTGGGAATTAGTTAGCTGACTAGCTAACTTGTCCTCCCTCTTAGCTAGCTGGTTTTCATTTTTAGTTAACAATCCCTCCGGTTACTTTGCTTGGTGGAACGTCTCTTATTTTAGCTAACTGATGAGCTAGCTGATGCTTCTCTTAGCTAGCTAGCATATCCTGTAGTTAATTGCTTTGCCTTGATAGCTAACTACTTTTTGTTTGCTAACTATTTTTCACAGGATCATTCAAGCCGAGCGAGTGCTATTCCTGGTTAGCTGGAGAGCTAGCTACCACTTTCCAAGCCATGTGGATTCATTCCTTAGTTAGCTGAAGAGGTAACTACCTTTTGGCCTAGTTAGCTGAAGAGCTAACTATCCTTCTATTGGGCGAGTGGTTGCTTTTCTCAGCTAGCTAAGGAGTTAGCTATGTTGGACAGACGATTTCCTGTTGCCATGAACTTTTAAGCTTAGTTAGCTGGGAAGCTAACTACTTCTTGCTCAGTTAGCTGAAGAGCTAACTTGTCTTCTATTACTGGTCGTTTCCACCTCCAAGCCGAGAGCATATTTTTTTTAGTTAGCTGGAGAGCTAACTATCCTATTATGGCTTTTATATTCAAAATTGTTGGATGCTTGCTTGGTTAGCTGAATAGCTAACTACTTCTTGCTTAGTTAGCTAGTGAGCTAACTACTTTATGGCTTAGTTAGCTAGAAAGCTAACTAATACATCTTGCCTTTATCTCCTGGCCGTTTGACTTTGTGGTGAGCTAGCTAAGAAGTTAGCTACTCTTTCCTGGACAAGCTTCATGCCGTGAGACCTTTTTGGTTAATTAGCTATATAGCTAACTATCTTACCTTTTGTGGCTAACACCTTCTCCTATTGCCGTGGGATTCAAATTAGCTAGCTGCTTAGCTAGCTTGTGGATTTATTCTTCATCCTGCTCGAGCATCTTCAAGATTGCCAGCTACCTGGAATTAACTCCAGTCAACCACCTCTTTGTTATTTGGGCGTGCTTTCACTCTTACTCTCTCCTCTTTAATTGATTGCTATTTTTAGCTATACTAACTTTGATCTCTTAGATTATGGCAGAGATCTTCCTTCCTTAAATGGATTCAGTGCATTCAATGCTTAAGGGAAATAATCGCAACGGTTATCTTTCTTTCCGTTTACTTTCCATTTGTTTCAAATGTATCTAATGGATATTTTTGTTGTTGGATGCTTATAAATAGTTGTGATTAGAGGAAAAAATGATGAATCCAAAAAGAGAAAAATAAGAAAAAGAAATCCAAGAAAAAGAGCCTTTATTGCATATTTGGTGTTGAAAAGCAAATTTGGTGTGCTTTGAAGTTGAAGATCATTCATTGCTCAAAGGTCGTCCTGATCTATTAAAGCCTTCAAGCATTTAAAGTTTCAGCAACCTCGGAGCTTCTTCATTTATTGCTGAAGATTTGCTACAAAATTTGTTAAGTATATCTTGAATATTTGCTCATTGTAGGAGCTACTTATTCTTATTTATTCTGAACTCTTGTAAAAGGGTTAGTGTTAACCCTTAGTTCTTATTGGCTTCCTTGTGCCATGAAACAAGAGGACTAGCCTGGTAAGGCTAGGGGTTGGCTTCTTTGTACCATACAAACAAGAGGACTAGCTGGGGAAGGCTAGGGGTTTGGCTGCCTTGTGCTGTATAAATAAGAGGGCTAGCCAGAAAAGGCTAGAAGTTGTAATCATTATGATATGATTAGTGTGAAATTCCCAAAGGTTTTGGGAGTGGACATAGGTGCTGGGTTTAGCACCAAAACCACTATAAATTTTTTTGTGTTTGTGGTTGCTTGATTGTCTATGTTATTATTCTGTGCACTTCACTACACCGCTGCCAAGTAAATTCGAATTAGGGTTAAAGCACATATCTGCATTAGTAATTAATTTTAATAACCCAATTCACCCCCCCTCTTGGGTTGCTACATTTGGGCAACAAATTTATGTGGTAGTGCAAGCTTTGAGGTATTGGAGACACTACTTGCCACCGCAAGAATTTGTATTTTTCTGAACATGAGGCCCTTAGGTTCCTAAATTCTCAAAAGAAGCTTAACCCTAGGCATGCAAAATGGGTAGAATATATCCAGGCCTACACTTTTGTATTTAAACATAGAGCTAGAACCGATAATAAGGTAGCAGATGCCCTTAGTCGTCTATCCCTGCTCTTGAATTCTATTAGGACTGAGGTTATAGGGTTTGAGCAACTGAAGAAAGAGTATGAGTCATGCCCCGATTTAAGAACATTCACCAGACTTTGCCCCAGGGACCATCTAGTAAGTATAGTGGTATACACTCTTAGATGGTTATTTATTTCGGCACCATAGGCTCTGCAATCCTAGAACATCGTTACGAAATTTCTAGTTTGGGAGACCCATGCGGGAGGACTAGCTAGTCATTTTGATAAGGATAAGATGATCTTAGCTGTAGAAGACCAGTTCTTTTGGCCTAGTTTAAATAGGGACATAGCACAAATTATGGCCAGGTGTAGAACCTGCACTGTTACCAAACAGCGGAAATAGAACACTGACCTTTACTCCCCTTTGTCCATACCTGAGCGCTCTTGGCAAGATTTGAGTATGGATTTATGTTAGGATTACCTTGGACCCAAAGAAAATATGATTTGATTTGTATAGTGGTCGATAGGTTCTCCAAGATGGCCCATTTCTTGCCTTGTTCTCAGACCTTCGATGCGTCTAGGATAGCCCAACTATTCTTTGACGAGATCGTTAGACTCCATGGCTTACCTAAGACCATAGTTTCAGATAGGGATGTCCGGTTCACCAGCTATTTTTGAAAGACCCTCTGGCTTAAGTTAGGGACTAAGTTAAACTTTTTCATAGCTTACCATCCCCAAACCAATGGCCAGTCAGAAGTAGTGAACCATAGTCTAGGAAATCTTCTGAGATGCCTTGTAGGAGAAAATACCAAGAATTGGGATTTATTGCTACCTAGAGCTGAGTTTGCCTACAATGCTTCGGTCGATAGGTCCACTGGAAAGAGCCCATTCAAAATTATTCATGGGTACAAGCCCAACAAGCCACTTGACCTAATTACATTACCTATTCACACACGAGTCTCCGAGTCTGCAGCATCATTTGCACAACATATTAAGGACTTGCATAAGGATATTAGCGCAAAGATTAACTTAAGTAATGAAACATATAAATGGTTGGCTAATTCTCAAAAATGAGTCCAAGAATTTATAAAAGGAGATTATGTCATGGTTAGGTTAAGGCCTGAGCAGTTTCCTCTGGAGCCAAGTTACATGCTTATAGAGTTGATCCTTTTAGGGTGATGAAGAAAGTGGGAACTAATGCCTATATGCTGGAGTACCTCCTGAGTTAGGCATTAGCTCTACTTTCAATGTTTCAGACTTAGTAGAGTATAGAGACCCAACGATGATACATAGTGTGGCTTTCGGACCTAACCCTATGTGTCCACCTACTATTTGGCCTAAGCGAAAGGATAGGATTAAGCAGATTCTGGATGATCAAGCTATCTCAATCCGAAATAGAGGTTACCAGTGATACTTGGTTCGTTGGCAAGGTTGACCCAAATCTGAGGACTCATGAATTTCTAGAGATGATTTGCAAAGCTTGGACTTAGACCTGCTAGAGGAGTACCAGAGTTGAACCGATCCTTACTCGATGGGGTTGAGTTCCTCCTACCCCTAAAGAATTGGTCAAGGAGCAAGAGTAAGAAAAAGTTTACAGGATTTCATTTGGATCTCTAAACTGTAAAATTCTTGTATTTTTTTGTAGTTGGTCAAGTCCATTCTGTTACTGAGTTAGTCAAGTTTGGTTTAGTCCAATGTCCAGGTCATGCATTTTTATTTTATTTAAGTCCTATAATAATTTAAGAAATGTATTACTCTTGTTGAGACCCTGCTGAAGATATGTAGAAGACATTCAGAAGAAGCCCCATATTAGGTAGTATTGGACAACCATATCCTATCTGATCTTCTTCAACCTTATTCATATCTTATCCTTGGAGCTCAGCATGGATTGGATTAGCCTACACCAGAATTAATGCCATGGAATCAACCTTATCCCCATGTCGCCACCTACAATTTTAGCAACCTTGGGTGCCCCATGAGGAAGAAATTAGATGCCCCTTGATGCCTTATTTCATGTGATCCCCTACTATGCTTTAATGGGAATGAAGATCAGCATCTCAATCATTCTGAAAAGGATCTTGCGCCCCATATGGATCTTGTTGATAAAGAAAAGAAAGAAGATGGCATCCCAAAGCTTCCTTCTTTGCTTGTGGTCCCTCGCCTCAACAATTGGAACCATATCTTGCTGCTACCATTTTGATCGAACCAAATGAAGGAAAGAAGAGTCTTTGCTCTATGATGACAATATTCTATCATATTTTGTAATCCTTATCATTTAGTTACTCTAATTGTTGAACTTCCCTTGTAATGGCATGAGAGGTCTATAAAACCCTTTAATTGGAAAAAGAAAAAAACTATAAATGAATGAAATATTTTGAGAACTTTCTTTCAAGTTCTATTTTCATTGCCTTAAGCATTGATCCTCTATGAGAAAGTTGGCAGGAGGCCAAAGTATTCTACTACCAAATCATAGTCTAGTCCATCTCCTCTATCAAGCTCCACCAAACAAACACTAATCCTCATACCACCATCTTCATAGCCGACCACTAACCCCCTCCTCCTATTGATCTAATTATTGATTTTGATGATTAACAAAAGCCATGAGTATACTTCTTATGTTACTAATGATATTGACAAAGTATTTTAGAAATTAAAATGGTTAAGTATTCATAACTTAAGGAAAATGAGTTTGGATCGATTTCTAATGTTAAGTGTCAAGTTTCAAACTTTAGAGCCGACTTAAAAAATATTAGAGCTGACTTCAGAGCATATCGGAACTATTGGCACATTCGGCACGGTTTAGAGCTGACTCCAAAAAGTTAGAGCCGACTCTAACGTGAGATATAGAGAACCTCCTTTCTACATCAGAAATTAGAGCCGACTCCAAAAAATTATAGCCGACTCTAACCTGAGAATAGACCACATTTTTGGGACACTGTTAGAGTCGACCCCAAAAAGGTTAGAGCTGACTCCAGCACAAGATGTGTCATCCCCATAAAAGTTAGAGCCGACTCCACAATGAAAGATTCTTTCTATTTTGAGCAATCCGACTTAGAGCCAACCCCAAGCCAGATTAGAGCCAACTCTAATCTGTCAGAGGTGACTTTTAGAATTGTCAAAAATGACTCCAGCGGCTATATTTTTTCAAATAATCTTCAACGGCTCTTTCCTTTCTCATGATAAACTCATCCACAAGCACTTCAACGGCTATTTTGTATCAAAATATGGATTAAGAGAAGATTATAAAAGAAGAGTTCCGACCGTTTGAAAGAAGAAGAAGAAAAAGAGGAAATTCAAGAATAGAAGAGAAATATCAAAGAGAGAAAGCTCAGATTTAAATCACAAGTATTCAAAAAGAAAGTAGAGAAAACCAAAAGCATTCAAGATCCAAATCCGAAGGATTTCCATCAAATAGAGAAGAAAAGCAAGAGCCCTAGTTCTTCACCCTCCTCTGCATCAATGTTCTTCCAAAGCTTTAATCCTAGCCTGAGAAAGATCATCCAAGAAGAGAAGAGAAAAAGAAGAAAGAAAAGAAGAAAAAGAAAAGCTCAACCACAAAGATCTCTAATTAGGCTTTTCTATCTCATTTTTACTTATATTTTCTATTTGCTCATTTGAGGAGCTTTCATTTTTTTGTAATCATTTCCTTGATACATTTATTTTTTGATTTAATCAAGTGATTGAATCAGGTGAGGCAGTTGGCCTTGGGTAAGCTAGAGTTAGCTTGTGTTAGGTTGTGTGCTGGTGAACCTGTGAAAATCGGCTAGGTTCGTTGTGATCCCATTGTAAAATAACAAGTTTGGGTTGTGAGCTTGTAAAACAACTCGGCTGTAATCAGGGTGATTATAGTGTGTGCCAAGAGTTGCTTGAGAGTGGATGTAGGTGTAGCTAATACCGAACCACTATAAACCTTTGTGTTTGTCGTGTTTATTTCTTCTTTCTTCACTCTATCTTTATATTCTGCTTTGCATTCTTAGCATCACCTCACTACACTCTCTTTGTGCACCTTTACTTGGAAAATTAATTTTAAACGTTAAATTTTTAAGAACCCAATTCATCCCCTCTTGGGTTGTCATCTGGGCCAACAATTGGTATCAGAGCTTGTGCTCATCCTTCCTTGATCTAACAATCAAGAGCTAAAGATTCAAATGGCATCTCAAACTGTTCTTCTTTTTCTGAGGGACAATCACAAACCAATCACCCTTGTTTAATGGCACAAACTATTCATATTGGAAAGCTAGAATAAGAATTTTCATTTAAGCTTTAGACTATGAGTTATGGAGTGTCATTATCAATGGTCCTAGCACTCCCACACACTTAGTTGATGGATCCATTGTTCCTAAGCCTGAAAGGGATTGGAATAAAAATGATTAGAAAATGGCCCAGCTCAATGCCAAGGCTATGAATGTCCTATACTGCTCTTGGTTGCACATGAATTTAATAGAATATCACTTGCATCTCAGCCAAGGAGATATAAGATCTGTTGGAAGTTACTCATGAGGGTACCACCAAGTTAAAGAGTCCAAGATTAATATTCTTGTATAAATCTGAACTCTTTAACATGGATCAAAATGAATCCATCACATGCATGTATACTAGGTTTACTGATATAGTGAATGGATTGAAAAGTCTTGGTAAGACCTATACTAACTGAATTGGTTCAAAAAATTCTTAGGTCACTTCCAAGAGTATGAAAAACCAAAGTGACAGCAATCCAAGAAGCCAAAGATCTAAATAGTCTACCTTGGAGGAGCTCCTTGATCCCTTTTGACCCAACTTACAATGAAGTAGCATCAAGAGATGATGTAAAGAAGAAGCGGACATTGCACTTAAAGCTTTAAAAAATGAAAAGAGCAGCAGTGATGAGATGAAGACGATGATGAAACTACTCTCCTTACGAGAAAATTCAAGAAATTTTACGAAGAAGAAGAACCTTCCATAAAGAAAAATTGGTATTAGATAAGAGAAGAAGAAAGAAAAAGATAAGGATAAAGAGAAAGATTCCTTGATTTGTTAACGATGCAAAAAGATGAAACACGTCAGATCCGAATGCCTTCAACTTAAGAGGGATATAAAAAGAAAGGAAAGCGTATGTTGCAACTTGGAGTGACAGTGAGGAATCTTCATCCAAAGATGATCAATAAGAAGTTGCGAACATGTCTCCTGGCAAATAATAAAATAAGGTAAATTCTAAAACCCCTATTATGATTTCACATTTGATGAACTTATATGATGCTTTTAATGAATTTCTTAGTGACTTCAAATTTTTAAGAACAAAGAAAGCAAATTTTAAAAACTAAAAATCTAGATCTTTTTTAAAAGAAAGATGATTTGTTCTTAAAATTGAAAAGATAAATCTAAAAAGCAAGATATGCTAAAGGAAAAAGAATTGATTTTTCTAAAAATCTAAATTTAAAGAAAAAAATTAAAAAATATAAAAAACATTGTTGACAAATTTACTAATAGCTTGAAAAAGCTTAACTTACTTTTAAACATCAAGAGCTATTTTGATAAGGCTGTTTAGGTTATAGACCACACAAGAAGAAAAAATTTGTTAATATTTGTTGTAAAGAAATCAAATAAAAAAGAGATTTTCAATTTTCACTATGGTATGAAGGGCATAAATCTTTTGTGTGCAATCATAAAATGTCTTATATGGATATTAGTCATAAAAGTAAACTGATTTGGGTTCCAAAAAGAATATATTACTGCTATTAACCAAGAAGGACCAAGAAAGCTTGGATACCTAAACATAAGATATGATTGCTTTACAGGCATGTCTTGTAGCCAAAGGATCAAAAAGAA
>UESW01001770.1:0-57126 GCA_900491605.1 Calamus simplicifolius | reverse complement strand
TATAAAGCATAAACTATTGTTGAAATAAAATTGTTAAGATTCTAGCGTAAATTGTTATTATCATCTTGACTAAATAAATGAAATTGCTTATTTTGATACTCATGCATTAATTTATTAGCATATACTCAATGTTATTGTCGTCATCAAAAAGGAGGAGATTGTTGATCCAATTATTGATTTTGATGATTAACAAAAGCCATGAGTATATTTCTTATGTTACTAATGATATTGACAAAGTGTTTCAGGAAATTAAAATGGTTAAATATTCATAACTCGAGGAAAAATTGAGTTTGTATCGATTTTTAATATTAAGTGTCAAGTTTCAGACTTTAGAGCTAACTCCAGAAATATTAGAGCTGACTCTAGAGCGTATCGGAACTGTTTGGCACATTCGGCATGGTTTAGAGCTGACTCCAGAAAGTTAGAGCCGACTCTAATCTGAGATACAGAGAACCTCCTTTCTGCATCAGAAATTAGAGCCGACATCAGAAAAATTAGAGCTGACTCTAACCTAAGAACAAAGACTATGGTTTTTGGGACATAGTTAGAGTCGATCCCAAGGAAGTTAGAGTTGACTCCAGCATGGGATGTGTCGTCCCCATGAAAAGTTAGAGCCGACTCCGCGACGAAAGATTCTTTCTATTTTGAGCAACCCAACTTAGAGCTGACCCCATGCTAGATTAGAGCCGACTCTAATCTATCAGAGGCGACTTTCAGAATTATCAGAATGACTCCAACGGCTTTATTTTCCCAACTAATCTTCAATGGCTCTTTCCTTTCTCATGATAAACTCATCCACAAGCACTTTCAACGGCTATTTTGCATCAAAATATGAATTAAGAGGAGATTATAAAAGGAGGGTTCCAACCATTTGAAAAGAAGAGAAGAAAAAAAGAAAAAATTAAGAATAGAAGAGAAATATCAAAGAGAGAAAGCTTAGATTTAAATCTCAAGTGTTCGAAAAAGAAAGTAAAGAAATCAAAAAGCATTCAAGATCCAAATCCAAAGGATTTCCATCAAATAGAAGAAGAAAAGCAAGAGCCCTAGTTTTTCACCCTTCTCTGCATCAACGTTTCTTCCAAAACCTATCCTGAGGAAGATCATCTAAGAAGAGAAGAGGAAAAGAAGAAAAGCTCAACCTCAAAGATCTTCTAATCAAGCTTTTCTATCTCCATTTTTGCTTATATTCTCTATTTGCTCATTTGAGGAGTTTCATTTTATTGTAATCATTTCCTTGATATTTTATTTTTTGATTCAATCAAGTGATTGAATCAGATGAGGCAGTTGGCCTTGGGCAGCTAGAGTTAGCTTGTGTTAGGTTGTATGCTGGTGAACCTGTGAAAACCGGTTGGGTTTGTTATGATCCCATTGTAAAACAATAAGTTTGGGTTGTGAGCTTATAAAATAACTCGGTTATAATCAGGGTGATTATAGTGTGTGCCCAAGAGTTGCTTGGGAGTGGATGTAGGTGTAGCTAACACCGAACCACTATAAACCTTTGTGTTTGTCGTGCTTATTTCTTCTTTCTTCACTCTATCTTTATATTCTACTTTGCCTTCTTAGCATCACACTCACTACACTCTTTGTGCACCTTCACTTGAGAAATTAATTTTAAACGTTAAATTTTTTACGAATCCAATTCACCTCCCCTCTGGTTGCCATCTGGGCCAATACCTCCTAAATTTTAGGCACCCATACTTGAAACCTTAGACGCCGCACCTCTCTTGATTCATCTCCAAAGCCGTGCCCCTCTCCTCTCTCACTTTCATACCCCAGGAGGATCCCTAGGCTGCTGCTCCATGTATCCAATAACCTTTTGCAAGAGCCCATACAGCTCCCAACCGAATCGATCCTACAGGCGATCTCTTCCTAACTTTTTGCCTTCATAAAAATTTGAGTCTACGAGTAGCCGAGAAGCCTTCTTTGCCTCAGAATTGAGATCAAGGAACTTTGTGTGGAAGATAGTTTTCTCATCCAGAAATTCTGCCCGCTAGTGAGAGATTTTCTACTAATACTAGGAGTGCATCATCATCGAGTAAATCAAACTTTTTCTTACTCTGTGACTATAATTCTGTGAAAGTTCATGAGCATGTCTTCTTTGGAGTTTCTCAATTTCAGACTTTCCTAATGCTTATTCATTTTTCTAAAAGTTTTGCTCCTGAACCGTTACTTTCTACATCACATAATCCGCTCTTACTTTTTCTCTTATTTTTGAGAGAATTAGCCATCTTTTAAAATATTTAAAAAAATTAATTTTTATCAGTTCATTGAATGCATAATCATCCCTACCCTTGTGTTGCATCAGAGTTCTTTAAGTTCGTTAAGTTATGATTGTTGGTTCTAAACCAACAACCTTTAAAACTTCAATCAATAACAACTAACTCTTTTGTTTAAAAACAAAAAGGCTGCTTCATTTGGCTTTAAGACATTATTATAAAAGTCAAGAAAAGAGAACAAAGTGGGTAATGGCAAAACCAAGTGTCCTTTCAAATTTGAAATTTTAACCATCCCCAAACATGAAAGAAATATTGTTTTAGAATCCTCCAATATCCTAATTAATTCCTTTCCATATGAGTAGAATGCTACCAAGACATTCTTAGCCTCACACTAAATTTTCTTCAAGCATAATGGGCCCGATGCACAAAATATCCAAGGACCTACAAAATCTGGAGAGATAATCTTCCATAGCCATTAGCAAAAAAAAATTTGTTGAAAAAGTTTTAATTCTTGGTGCATAGGCCTCCTTTCTTTTTAGATTTATAAACCGCTTTTCAATTTATCAAACAATTGAAGACACTAGTATTCTTCTTGTCTTTTTAGAGAAAAGCTCTCCTTAACTTATCAATCCAAGGTCATACACATTTATACAATCTAAATGTGAACATAAGTAGGGAGATAAATTAGATAAAATTGTATGAATCAGAGTTAGTCTTCTTATAAAGAGTAACTTTCCTTTCAAAGATGCCAACATAAACTGTATTCTTTCAATTAAGGGCATTCAAGCATACTTTAGAAGCTTACAATCAATAAGAGGCAAACTAAGATAGGAGAAAGGAAGAGCATGTCTTTTTATTGTTCAATAGGGAAGCAAACTTGGTCATTTAAGAAGGCATTAAGCCCCGTGATAAAGCTTTTGTAAAAGTTAACATTAGGGCTAGAAGCACCTTCAAAGTCCAACATAATAGCATAAATGGTCACCAGCAAAGAACCCTTTACAATAGTAAATAGAAGGATATGAATAGAAAAATGGAGATCGATAATGCCTTTGAAGTAGGGGTAGCTCTCAATTCCTTCTATGAGGACCATTGCAACTACCCTCTTAAGCAATCAAAATAGAACATTAGTAACCAGAATAAAAGGAGGGGGATGAGAGAGAGAAGGACTTTGCCTTAAGCCTTTCCTTCACCTTATCCATATGGAAGAAGAACCATTAATTATAGGAGCAATCAAAAATAAGGAGACAAGCTAACTTATCCAGTCTCCTCATTTTGATGAAGAGCCCCTAGCTATAAGGAGAGAGGTAATGAAATCCTAGCCGACACTATTATAGGCATTCTCAAAGTCAATTATGTAAACCATTTCTTTTGCTTGAGATTTTCTACAATGGAATAGAATCTCATAAGCTAAAAGAAAATTTTCCATAATGAACCGTCCCTAGATGAAAGCCAATTGAGAGTCTTGATTTAAAAAGGGGAGAGAGGCTACCAATCTAAATGCCAATAACTTAGAAGAAGCTTAGAAAGGTAATTTAAGAAGCTAATTGTTCTTAAATCCCAAGTTAGGATAAGAGCAATACAAGCATAAGCCAGTCCATGGATGTCAAGATTTCCCTTGAAGAAGTGCAAAAGTTCAGCACAAGGTCGTCTTTCATAAAGTCCCAATATCTCTAAAAAAAGTAGCTATCTAGCCTGAGGGCTTTGAATCCTCAATGAGAAAAACCATAATATTAACTTCCTCTTTTGAAAAAGGCAAGTAAAGAGGAAAGAAAACTAGAGCAGAGTTAAAGAAACTATTCCAATCCAATACAAAATCGGGGTGAAAACTAGATCAGAATAAATCTTTGCAAACCTCATAGAATATTAAAGAAGCAATCTCAAATACCCAACTTAGCACCATTTTTTTAATAAAAGAGAGAATAAGGTTTCTTCTTTTCCTTGTTGAAGCTACCCAATGAAAAAGTAGTATTTTTGTCTTCCTTTAGCTACTATATCCTAGATCTTCGATTCCAGCACTTCTGTTCCTTAACAAAAATATATTTAAGAGATATTTGAGAATCTTCCTTGTGAGGATCTTATGATTGGATATGTTAAAATATAATGGTTGTTAGTTTTTAGTATTTTATTTTATTTTATTTAGTTTGAGTTGGGCTTTTAAATAATGGGCCTATCTTTTTATCTTTTGGTAGGGTAGCCTCAGATGGATAAGATCATAAGAGGATTATGCTTATCCATAGAAACAAGAAACATATTTATATGGTGATATGCTTAATGAAACGAAATAGAACTATTTTCTTCTCGAGAAAAATCCTTCTTCTGCCTTGATTTCTCTTTCCAAAATAATCTGAGTTAGAAACAATCCAACAAAAATTGGTATCAGAGCCTGGTTCCCCCGACGAAGAAACAAGAAGAAAGAAAAGAAATCTTGCTTTCTTGATTTTGTAGACGATAGCGAAGGCGAAGGAAGCCGGTGAAGGCGAGGAGGATGAAAAGACTGAAGCCAGCGGTACTTTCCTTCCACGCGTAGCCGACAAGTTCTTCCACCAGGTTTCCAAGAAAGTCTGGTGTCAGGGAGCAAGAAGTGGATCTTTTCTAAGCCTCCAAGGAGTCTTTCTTGATCTCACGCAAGGCCGGTCAAGAGGGTTAAAGTCAGCCATTAAATCTTTTCCCGATCATTCTGGTAACGAACGGAGAGCAAGTTCCGCACGTCAAGCCTCGCGACCTTCTTCATTGATTCCACCATCTCAAGAAGCCGTGCACCATATCTTTGAACAAGTCTAGGCTTCCCTCCTTCCAAGCAACAAAAAGAAAGATTTGACAACCAACAAAAAAAAAACTTATATCAAGAAGATGCAGGCAGCCTTGGTATGCTCATGGAGGCAAGGGAGAACAAGAAGACGCCAGCACAAGGCATGAGAAGGGTCTTCATGAAAGGGCACGGTCCGTTCAAGAAGCCGTGAACAAAAATTGCTACCAAAAAAAAATCTTATGGCAACCCCAAGCAATATTGGTATGAATATCCATCAACCTTCTATCCCTATTTTTTATGGAGAAAATTATGATTATTGGAGCATCAAGATGAAGACCCTTTTTATTTCACAAGAAGTATGGATCTAGTTGAGAACGGGTACGAAAACCCAGTTAATCCAACAAATAATTAGAAGGAGCAACTGAAGGACTACAAAAAGAAGGATGCCAAAGCTTTGTTCTTTATCCAACAAACTGTATCTGAGAAAATTTTTTCCAGAATTATTAGAGCCACCAAATCAAAGGAGGCATAGGATATCTTGCAGGAGAAATTTCAAGGCAACATAAAGGTAAGAGCTATCAAACTTCAAACTCTAAGAAGAGAGTTAGATAATTTGAGAATGCAAGAAAATAAAAATTGAAGGATTACTTCTTCAAAATTATGGAGACTGTTAATCAAATGAAGAGCTATGGTAAAACCATCCCCGAGCAAAGAATATGTGAGAAAATCTTGGCTAGTTTATCTCCAAAATTTGATATAATAGTTGCAATTGTTGAAGAATCTAAAGATCTTTCTGAATTAAGTGTTTATAAATTGATAGGATCTCTTGAAGCTCATGAGCAAAGATTGTTTAGGCATAAAGAATCATCAATTGAAAGTGCCTTTCAATCTAAACTCAAAGTGGTTGATAAAAATTCTCAAAAAGAATCATCGAGTCATGCTCCAGTCAAAAGAGAGTCATTCAGAGGTGAAAACCAGAATAGAGCAAGAGGAAGAAATATGAAAGGAAGAGGTAGAGAAACACAAAGAAATAATTTCTCAAGAAGGCAATATGATGAGAGCACTCAACAAAGGTGCAATATATGTAAAAGGTCTTCTCATGCTGAAAAAGATTGCTGGTTTAGGGGCAAACCTCAATGTTATAATTGCAAAAAGTTTGGACATGTTCAAAAAGATTGCAGGTACAAAGCAAGTGAACAAGCACACTTCTCAAAGAAAATGAAGGTCAGCAAAGCACACTATATGCATGTCAAACTACAGAAGAGCAAAGTAATAATATGGTATCTTGACAGTGGTTGCAGCAATCACATGACAGGAGACAGTTTATTTTTGTGAATATTGACAGTTCTTCAATTTCACAAGTGAAGATGGAAAATGGTGTTCTAGTCCAAGCAAGAGGCAAAGGCACAATTGAAATCAATACCAAGAAAGGAAGAAAATTCATTCATGATGTTTTACTTGTTCCAGATTTGAAGCAAAATCTCTTGAGTGTTGGACAGTTAATTGAGCATGGGCATATGGTACACTTTAAAAATAATGTTTGCAAGTTATATGACAGAGGGATGAAAAAGCAACTTATGGCAAATATCAAGATGGAGAAAAATAGAAGTTTTCCTCTTATTTTGCACAATGCAAATGATGCTGCATGGAAGATGGAAGTAAATGATGAGTCATGGCTATGGCACAAAAGGTTTGAACACTTGAATTTTCAAAGCTTGAGAAGTCTATATCAAAAGAATATGGTGTATGGTCTACCAGCAATACATGACAAGGAAGAACCTTGTGAAGGATGTGCACTTGGAAAACAACATAGAGAGGCATTTCCAAAAGCACCATTGGAGTTTATTCATACTAACATATGTGGACCTATGAAAACTCCTTCTCATGCAGGTAACATCTACTTCATTATTTTTATTGATGACTATTCAAGGATGATATTGGTATATTTTATGAGACATAAATCAGAGGTGTTTTCTTATCTTTAAGAAGTTTAAAAATCTTATGAAAAGACAAAGTGGGAATTCTATCAAAGTGCTGAGAAGTGATAGAGGTGGTGAATACAATTCAAATGAATTTGAGAAATTTTGCGAAGATGATGGTATACAAAGACAATTGACTGTTGCTATGCACCAGAGCAAAATAGTGTTGCAGAAAGAAAGAATCATACTATTGTTGAGATGTTTAGATCTATGATCAAAGACAAAGGCCTTCCAAATTCTTATTGGGCAGAAGCAGTAAATACAGCAGTTTATCTGATGAATAGATGTCCAACAAAAGCTTTTCAAAATATGACACCATTTGAAGCCTGGTATGGTAGAAAGCCTTCAATGAAGCATTTCAAAATCTTTGGATGTGTGTGCTATGCACATATTCCAAAGGAAAGGAGACATAAACTTGATGAAGTTAGTGAAAAATGTATCTTTGTTGGATACAATTCTAAATCAAAAGGTTACAGACTTTTCAGCTTGAAGCAAAATCAAGTGATCATAACAAGAGATGTTATTTTCAATGAAAAAGTTGCTTGGGATTGGAAGCAAAAGAAAGTTGAAGAAAATGTTATTCCTCTTGATGAAGAAATCTATGATGCTCAAAATAAGAAAATGAGGTTGAAGGTTACCACAAACTTCTCCAAATATAAGTCCATTTTCAACTTCAAGTTCAAGTCCATCTTCAAGTTCTACTCCTATAAAATGAGAAGGTTAAGTGACATTTATGCTTCTTGTAATTTCTGCATGATTGAGACTGAAACTTATGAAAATGCTATGCATGAAAAAGTGTGGAACAAAGCAATGCAGGAAGAAATCAATATGATTGAGAATAATAAAACTTGGGAATTAGTGAAGAAACCAAGTGATAAGGAAGTCATTGGCTTGAAGTGGATCTACAAAATAAAACACAATTCAGATGGCACTATTCGAAGAACACAAAGCAAGATTAGTAGCAAAGGGATACTCTCAATTATCTGGTATTGATTATAAAGAAACTTTTATACCTGTTGCTAGACATGATACAATTAGAACTCTTATTTCTATAGCAGCTCATAAAAGTTGGAAACTACATCAACTAGATGTAAAGTCTGCATTCTTGAATGGAGTATTGGAAGAAGAAATTTATGTTGAACAACCTCAAGGCTTCATCATCAATGGTCAAGAAAACAAGGTATATAAGTTGAAGAAAGCATTATATGGGCTGAAGCAAGCACCCAGAGCATGGTACTCTCAAATTGACACCTACTTCAATGGAAAAGATTTTCTAAAAAGTCCAAGTGAACCAACACTTTATGTGAAGAAGCAAGGTAATGATATTCTCATTGTCTCTCTTTATGTTGATGATTTAATTATTACTAGTAACAATGAGAATATGATCTTGACTTTCAAAAGTGAAATGATGAGAAGATATGAAATGAATGATATGGGTTTGCTTCATTATTTTTGGGAATTGAAATAAGTCAAAGAAAAGATGGTATATTTATCAGTCAAAAGAAGTATGGAGAAGACATTCTCAAGAAATTCAACATGGAAAATTGCAATAGTGTGGAAACACCTTTTATGGTAAATGATAAGTTGATGAAAGAAGATGAAAGTGATGAGCCAATGCATAATTATACATAAGCATTATTGGAAGCTTGTTATATCTAACAATTACAAGACCAGATATTATGTTTGCATCAAGTTTACTTTCCAGATTTATGCAAAAGCCAAGTAATATTCACTTTGGACAAGCAAAAAGAGTCTTGAGATATATCAAAGGTACTAAAGATTATGGGATCATGTATGACAGAAACAAGGATGATTGTGAAGTTATTTGGGTTTTGTGATAGTGATTGGGCTTGAAGTATTGATGACATAAAAAGCACATCTGGATATGTATTCATTTATGGATCAGGTATCATATCTTGGGCACCCAAGAAACAAGATACAATGGCATTATCTTCTTCTGAAGCAGAATATGTTTCAACAACTTTGGCAGTACAATAAATAATTTGGTTGAGAAGAATACTTAAAGATATGGGTGAAAAGCAAGAAGAAGCTACTACTCTGCTATGTGACAACAAATCTACTATTTCTATGACAAAAATCCTATATATCACAGCCGCACCAAGCATATCAAATCAAGTACCATTTCATTAGAGATGTGATAGAAGAAAAGAAATTGAAGTCAAGTATGTGAAGACTGAAGACCAAATTGTAGACATCTTCATCAAGGCACTACCCAAGAGAAATTCATTCACTTTAGAGATCTTATGGGTATCCAAGAACAACCATTAAAGGGAGTGTTAAAATATAATGGTTGTTATTTTTTAGTATTTTATTTTATTTTATTTAGTTTGAGTTGGGCTTTTAAATAATGGGCCTATCTTTTTATCTTTTGGTGGGGTAGCCTTAGATAGATAAGATCATAAGAGGATTATGCTTATCCGTAGAAACAAGAATATATTTATATGGTAATGTACTTAATGAAACGAAATAGAACTATTTTCTTCTCGAGAAAAATCCTTCTTCTACCTTGATTTCTCTTCCCAAAATCTGAGTTGGAAACAATCCCAACAGGATAGATGAAATAATTCTTCCTTAAGGTTAATAATCTCAATATCTTTCAATAATTCTGATTTGAAGGTTCTATTTGCTATAATTGTTCCACGTGGCCCCTACATGGGTTAGCCGTGCCCGCTGTCTCTCGCATGCGCCCGATGGGACCAGGCCCACCTACCACCTGTTCTACATGTCTGATGGGATCAGGCTCACCTACCACCTGTCCTACGCTCCCGATGGAACTAAGCCCACATAACAACTGGCCTGCATGTCCCACAAGACCCGGCCCACCAAATGTCTTTGAGCTCACGTAATCACTATGAGTTTAGCAGACATTCACTTCCATGGAACTTCACGTAGCTGATCCGCAGACTGAAACCAGAGATCCATAAAAGGATAAGAAGGATCCCTAGCCTTGTAGGCAAAAAAGAAAAACACACTTGCACTCGGGGAGCACTTGGGTTCCCTAAGCTCTCCTTCCAAACTTCCTTAAGTTTACAGCTGTGACTTTGGTCACTAACTTGCCCGTGAGAGGCTCCACGCCAGAGCAACTTTCGGCCTTGGAACTTCTTGCAGGTTCTCTCAGAGGAGCATCATCACATATTCTCACGGAGCCTTCTGATGGTCGAAGCCCGGTGATCGGGCATCATCACCATGCATTGCATAAAAAGCATCATATATTGAGCAAAAAGCTTCCAGGAAAACTAAGTGTAGTCATCGCATGAGTTGTTTCAGCCAGCATTACAAGAAACATGACTTTTGCCTACGATTTTTTTTAAAGGGAAAGATAGAAAAATCGTAGGAAAAGCCTTTCCCTACAATTTTTGAACTTTTCTCTATGAAAAAAAATCGTAGGCAAAGATGCATCGGGATAGCCTTTACCTATGACTTTCAAAATCGTAGGCAAAGATCAGACCTTTTCCCTACAATTTTTTTATAGAAAAAAGTTTATATTTCATAGGGATAGAGTGACTAGAATTTGAAATGTAAATTTAAATTTTGAAAACTTTTGCCTACGAAGATAAAAATTGTAGGAAAAAATCAAAAAAAAATATTTTTTATCCACATCTTTCCCTTTAAATCATAGGAAAAAGTTAGGAAAATCGTAGGGAAAAGTTGGGTAATAATAATTTTTAATAATTTCTTTCCCTACGAAAAATCCCAAAATCATAGGAAAAAATAAAAAAAAAAATTTATTCACATCTTTTCCTACGAAAATTCTTAAAATCATATGGAAAAATTGGCTAATAATTATTTGAATGATTTATTTTCCTATGAAAAACCTCAAAATCGTAGGCAAAATCAAAAAATATTTTTTTATCCACATCTTTCCCTACGAAATTTCTTAAAATCGTAGGGAAAAATTGGCTAGTAAATTTTTAATGATTCCTTTCCCTACAAAAAACCCAAAATCATAGGGAAAAATTAAAATATATATTTTTTTATCCACATCATTCCCTATGATTTTTCTAAAAATCATAGAAAAAAGTTAGCTAATAATCATTTTTAATGATTCTTTTTAAAATTATTATTTTTAACTATTTTTACCTGCAAATATAAATTAAATCATGGGAAAAATAATAAATACATATATTTTTTTCTTTTTTTCCTACAAAATGTCTAAAATTGTATAGAAAATTTATATTTATTCTATTTTAATTTTTTTAATATTTTAAAATTATATTTTATTTTAATATTTTTAATATTTTATTTAAATAGAATATAATTTGTTTGTTTCATATTTTTTTAAATATTAAAAACCATATCAATAAAATAATAAATTCTTTACATACATATCCATTACATATATAAAATTTTTACATAATGACAACAAAGAGGATAAGCATCAAAATAACTAATAAATGAAAGTCAGTAGTCCATATCAATTAGAATATTCATAACTAACATAAAACATCAAAACACATAATGAGACAACACTTCATAAAGGTCCCATTCATAAATAACTTCCTTAGTTTTCTAGCTCTCTTTTAAACATTACTAGAGTAAGCAATGCCCTAAAATGACATTGCAATTCATAAATGTTCCAATAAGACATCATTGTAGACCTCTCATGCCAAAGTATACTTTACTCACTTTCTTTGGAAGATCCTTTCAGGGTATCAAAATTGCTTCCTATAAGGGTGAAAAACAAGTATTAAAAAAGTTTATATTTGATCAATTTTTATGCTCAAAGAAAATAAATTATTAAATCAAAATCATGGAAACTTGTAATTGAGTACAACTTGATCAAATACCATGTTAGCATCTACCCTTAAGCAGCATACAATATCTGATATCTTTAATTAAACAATCTGATATCACAGTCAAAATTTTAAGGTATAAGAAGGAACTCGCTAAAAGCAACTTACGTTTGAGAATTGATGTATTAGATCATACACCCACAATCCAACAAGGGCAATGACGGCAACCCCAAGAGTAAAAAGGAAAATAGACTCTATGCTGACAAAACCTCCAGCCTCCACAACTTCGATGGTACCATTATAGAAGACACTCTAATATTGCTGCTGGTCAACCTCATAAACTATGGTACCCACTAAATCAAATGAGCCAGGCTGCAGTACAAACATATTGGTAAAGTCTCAAAACTACACCATAATCTCTTATATATGAAAATGAATCCAATATACGCATGCTCATTCGAAAAAAGATAGTTGCTAATCCAAATGAGGATCATTCCAATGGGCAATTAATCAAGAGAAATGAAACTGCTATATACTGGCAACTACCCACAAGAATTTGCTGACAGCAAATTTATAAAGGAATGTTGCTTGAGCAGAAACTGGCACTGATGCATTGAAGAACTCCTATGATAGGCAATGGATAGAATGATTGATATTAATAATGTATTTCAAAACCAAGGCATGACATTTAAGGAAAATCAAGACTTAGCAGAAGAGAATTATAGATACACATTGCACAAAATAGATACGATACCTTATATAATTTATTCTCAAAATGAAATAATCAAATTATAAAGTATATAAGATCTTATGATTTCAGGAGGCCTAGTCCCTTGGAATCCTGCTAAAAAGAACATGTCTCTTAGGCACCAAAGCACACTGTTTATTGCATGTGAATATGAGATAAACTAATATCTCCATATGACTGCACTAGCACTGGGTTGGCATGAGCATCATAAGATCCTCACTCAACAGCTGGTTTCGATCATCCATTATAAAGTTTGAAAATCCAAGTCAACTACTTGGGTTATGAGTCAGCATTACATTTCTGCAACTTTTGATCCAATAGAAAGGAAATGTTGTGGTTGGACTTTATCTGTAAGAAAATTTTATTTATTTGGATCATTAATATCTCTGTTTTTAAATATTATACCTTGAATTGCAAAAGAACATCTAGACAGCTAAAAGTTTGTGATAAAACTAAGTTAAAGTATACAACTTTATCATGCAAGCAACCTTTAAATTCAGCACAACTAAAACAGACCACTTCCTCCGGTGAGTTTTCCTTGGAGAGCTATACAAAAACTCATTAGTACAACTTAAAAGATGAATTGCTTTCTTAATAAAATAAATGAAATCTTATCAACTTAATAAAATAAAAGACCTTGAAGAGTAAAGCATCATGAAGCCATTTTTATCACATGAATTCACAATAATCCATTTCCCATATAATAGAAATAATAATGGAGGAAATTTCTAACCAGGCATTGCTAATACTCAAGAAAAAAATCGATTAATTGAATGAATGGTAAACAGAACATGATTATGAGAACCATCAGAGAACCATCCTTCTGCAACAAAAAAAAGAAGAACATGAAGATAATTCAGAGACTAAGAAAGAGAACTTTTAAGAACAATGCCTTGGCCTCAAAATCCTTCTTTTATTGATCACTTGACGGTATTCAACCATAGAGCCAAAGAAACGATTGATTGGTAAAAAAATATACCAAAATGTACTAAAAATGATGGAATATTATTGGGGAAAGACTTAATAATGAAAGTTCCACCTCGTGCAATCGCCGATAGAAGCAAAGATTGCTGCTTTATTGAAAGGAAGTCCTGGCACAGCCATAAACCCTTAATCCCATCCATCGATTCCCAAATAGGCATTCTCTGTGGCATTTTTGGATCGAATTCATCAAAAAATAAGGGAAAAGAGGGGCTGATGGAGGGAGAAGCAGGAGGGCAAAGGATCCACGAACCGAGAGGAAGTGATCGAATGCAAGACAGTCTTCGCCCTCGGCGTCCGGCGGGGAAGGCAAAGCACCAGCAGCGGCGGCAAGGGCCTAACTACATCGCCAGGATCCTCTTTAAGCGAATTGAATCGAAGAAAACTAGAAGGCCGGTACTTTGATCAGCGGGAATCGGGGATGGGAGAGATCCATGGGATTTGCTCGCCGATGGAGCTAGAGTTAGGATTAGAAAAGTAGAGGAGGCCGATGGAGCTAGGGTTAGGATTAGAAAAGCAGAGGAGGGGAAGTGGGAAGAGGACAGGAGAAGCCCAAACAATCGAGCTCAAATCAAAAACCTGATGGTAGGAAGGGCACTTACATCGAGCCGGAGATCGCTCGGGAGCCTTGCAAGGTAATCTGTGAGGGATTTGGGGGAAGGACACTTATGTCGAGGGATCTGGGAAATCGGACTCTACGAGTGCAAATGAGACGATGGGGGCTCGAGAGGGTTTCTTCTTTCTTCTCTTGCAACGGGGACCTGGGGCATCGTCGACCGTGTCCCAGCTCGCCTCCGCCAGCCGATAGCTGGGGCGATGGTCGAGAGGGAGAGGAGGAGGAAGAGGAGGAGGGTGGGGAGGTCGTGGAGGTACTAGTCGTCGCCATCATTGGCGTCCGGTGGGAGGGCGGCAGGGTTGGTGGAGGAGAGGAGGGGCTGGGTTGAAGAGAGGGAGTTAGGACACAGGCAGAGGTTGGCTGGCGTTAAAGGGTTTTTTTTTCCTACGGTTTTAATGAAAAAAATTTTGGAGGATGCTTTTGCCTCAAAAAAGAAAAGAAAAGAAAAGAAATTTTAAAAAAAATCAAGCCTCCACCTATGATTTTTAGTTTGCCGTAGAAAAAAAAAATTTATAAAAAATATTTATAAATAATTTTACCTTCAAAATAAGAATAACTTTATGGAAAAAAAAGTTTCTTAAAAGCATTTCTTATTGTATAAAAAAAATAAAAATAAAAATAAAAAATAACAATAATTATCAAATATATTTTGTTATCAAAATTATAAAAAATAAAAAATAATATGATCAATGATATTTTTTTATAATTTTTAAAATAAAAATGAAAGAAAAGTCTTTGTGTAGCGAAATTCGGTGCGAGCGAGCATGCCATGACTTTTTCTTTTTCAACAAGTATTTTTGGTAAAATTACCTGGCAAATATTTGACTCCAAACCTTTCCTTAGGAGTGTTTGAAATCGTAGGGAAAGGCTTCCAATTAAAAATTTTTTGTCCAATGCTTTTGCTTCCAAACCTTCTTAAAAGCATTTCTTATTGTATAAAGAAATAAAAATAAAAAATAATAATAGTTTTCAAATATATTTTTGTTATCAAAAATAAAAATAATGATGATGATCGATGATATTTTTTTATAAAAATAAGAACAAAAATTATATTTTTAAAATTTTATCATTTTTATTTTGTCAGCCATTCATATAAGCAGCATACATAGTCATTTCCATTTTGTCAGCCACTCAGATAATTGCGGGCAAACATCACTGTAAGGAAAAAAAATGCATATAGAATATGGCCCAACTAGGCCCATCTAGATCGATTTTAATAGCAGCATGATTAAAACCGGATATGAGATCCCACGAGACTGGATGCCGGGGTTTTGCACCATCGGGCCTTGGAAGCTGGGATTTGGGATGGACTACTGGGGATGGGAGGGACACCCAAGGGCTGGAACGAAGGGGCAAAGACCGGAATCGACTGAGGTGGCGGTGTCACAATGGTGGGGTTCGGATTGAGGTTGGGGTTAGGATTAGTATTAAGAGGTGGATTGGGCTTAGGGTTTTCGGTGATGGTGACAGAAGAAAGCATGGAGGAAGGAGGGGGAAGAGAGGAAGGATCTCGGGCGCAATGGGGAAGAGGGGGAGACCAATTGGGGGATTTCCTACGTTGTGGCTTTGGCGAGGCCCTGGCCTAAGTCCTTCACTGGGGAAGGATCAGGTAAGCTCCATATTGGGAGCTCACGGACGAAGGGAGGTGAAATGAGGGAAGCTGTGAAGAATCGAAAAGGACCATCAGGGGGTACAAAAGTCTTTGTGCAGTAAACTCCGATGCACAAAGCAAGCTCCAGGCGCGGCCATTGGCCATGCACCCATGCGAGCGCGCATGCCACGGCACATTGGGATTTGCTTCCATCCAATTGTATTATTTTTAGTAGACATACATGGATAAATCCGTGGATCTATGGAGGAAGGATGAATGCAAAATCAAACAGCAACAATCAATTCTAAGAATTTTTTAATAATATTTTAAAAATTATCGATTTTTTTACAAAAAACCCATTTATGTTAAAAAGACCCCTCAAAAAATTCCTCGCAAAATATTTTTTATCAAAAAAATTTATAGTTTATATTTTTTTATCAAAAAATCCCTCGAAATTACCAGGGATTTTTGCACTCGATAAAATTCCTCGGTAAATTACACTTTTCTAGTAGTGAAAAGTCTTTGTGCACCGGACTATGATGCACAAAGCGTACATCGGGCGCGGCCATTGGCCATGTGCCCATGCGAGCGCGCGTGCCAAGGCCCATTAGGACATGGTGTGCCCCACATGTACGCTCGCATAGGCGCGCGGCCAATGCATGTGCCCTATGCGCGCTTTGTGCACCGGAGTCTGGTGCACAAAGACTTTCCTTACGATTTTTGTTGGGAAAGGTTTAAAAGAAAAAAAAATTTAGAAAGAAAGGTTTAGAGACTTTCCCTACGATTTTCGTGAATATGTAGGGAAAGTCTGCCTTTCCCTATGATATTCACAAAAATCGTAGGGAAAGGTTCTAGACTTCTTCCCATGATTTTAAAGAAAATCGTAGGGAAAGGTTTAGAACAATAATAGGAAAATGTCTAGGACCTTTCCCTACGATTTCGTTAATATCATAGGGAAAAGCTCTAGACTTCTCCCTATGATTTTTAAGAAAATCGTAGTGAAATGTTTAGAACAATACCAAGGAAAGGTCTAGAGCCTTTCCCTACGATTTTCATGAATATTGTAGAAAAAAGTTTAGAATAAAAAAAATTATTATAGTCCCTACGACTTTTATGAAAATCATAGGAAAAGGTCTACGGCCTTTCCCTATGATTTCATGAAAATCGTAGGGAAAGACTTTTTCAAAAGAAAAAGTCTAAACCTTTCCCTACGATTTTTTTGAAAATCGTAGGGAAAGGTTTTCCCTATGATTTTTATGAAAATAGTAGGCAAAGGTCTACAATATTTCCCTATGATTTTCATGAAAATCGTAGGGAAAGACTTTTTCAGAAAATTATTGGCAAGTAATTTGCCTTCAAAAATTTATTGATCAAGAAAAAGTCTTTCCCTACGATTTTAAAAATCGTAGAGAAAGGTCCATAGCCTTTCCTACGATTTTTGTGAAAATCGTAGGGAAAGGGTTTTTCCTACGATATTTGTGAAAATCATAGGGAAAGGCTCTAACTTTTTTACTATGAAATATTTTCCTATGATTTTAAAAAAATAGTAGGGAAAGATATCTTTTATCTACGATTATAAATTTACAAGTGTAAAAATCGTAGGCAAAAATTATTTTTCCTGTAGTGCAGGTTGATGGTTTCAACTGCCACCTTTGAAAACACAAATCTCCATGTATCACGTGATTCTCCCTCGGAATCATAGTGGGAGGAGGTAATAGGATGGTTAATGTTTTCTTATTGAGACCTGATCAAAATCTCTGTTGGATATACCTAGCCCATGGACTGCATCGATTCGGTTCAGGCGTTCACCGGCGACTTGGTAATGGTTGCAACCATTAATGTAAGAAGCTATATAATATCGCGTTATTCTTTATCTCTGGACTGCTTCATCACAGTTTGCTACTCGCATCGGTTAACCTTTGTCTCTGGACCGGGTCCATTCCTGCCAGGCATTCCCCAACAACTCGATGCAACATGGTCGAAGGAAGACCGCCTCCGATATCAAAAATTATAATGGTAGAAAAAGAGAAACCATGATCTGCGTGACGATGTTTAACTTGGCACCGTAATGCCTCCTTGATTATATATTCTTTCTCTGAAGTACGTACTTCGTCATAATTTTCCACCCACAGGTATTAATATTATCAGCGAGACTTTGTCAAACTTTTACTTAATTGGACAACAACAAACGTGGGAGGAAACAATAGAAAACCATGGCAGGTAATTTATCGAACATGTTTTACTCTTCCACTTTCTAGCGAAGCCCAATGACCAAGTGAAGCCTCATGACAGCCCTTTTCCTCTATATATATCAACTCCTCCAAGCCATTGGGCCATAACGCCTTGTTCCATATACCCTGGCCATTGTTCTGCTAGCTAGAAAGAGAGAACAGATGGCTGCCCACATCCTCTTCCTCGCTCTCCTTGCTCTGGCTTCGTCTCATGCCATTGCCTCTGATCCTAGCCAGCTCCAAGACTTCTGTGTTGCGGATAAAGAATCAGATGGTACGCACTCCTATTCATCAACCATTTTATTAGTTATGACATTTGTTGAGTAGCTAGGCATGCATGGTGTATAATTCACTATGAAGGGACTTGCTAACCAACATGCATTGGTGAGCTTCTATATTAATGTCGAAAGTACTTATCTTTTTATTCAATTGTTGCAGTATTTGTTAATGGGTTCGTCTGCAAGGACCCGAAGCTTGCCAAAGCCGAAGATTTCTTCTTCTGTGGCTTTGACAAGCCCGGTGACACAGAAAACAAACTCGGCTCTAATGTGACTCAAGTCAATGTGATGCAAATTCCTGGTCTCAACACCCTTGGGGTCTCCTTAGCTCGGGTAGACTTTGCATCCTATGGCCTCAATCCTCCTCACGTCCATCCAAGGGCAACTGAGATCCTTACGGTGTTGGAAGGCACCCTCTACGTCGGCTTCGTCACATCAAACCCTAACAACCAGCTCTTTACTAAGGTCCTCAATAAGGGTGATGTGTTCGTATTTCCTCAAGGTCTCATCCACTTCCAATTCAACATTGGGAAGACCGATGCCGTTGCCATTGTTGCTTTCGGCAGCCAGAACCCAGGTCTGATCACCATAGCCAACGCCGTCTTCGGAGCGAAGCCACCCATCTCCGACGATGTTCTTACCAAGGCTTTTCAATTGGACAAGAAGACTGTAGATTGGCTCCAAGCTCAATTCTGGACGGACAATAACTACTAGGATGCCCGACACGAACTATCTATTATGATATTCATGAGACTGATTTCTCTGTACTGTTTGGTTTAAATAAGCAAACGTCGTCTCCTCGTTTGCATAAAATAATTTGAGAAAAAAGATATATATGTTCGCTCTATATGCTAGTAAAGATAAATATTGTTATCCGTGAATATTTATTTCTCTTTCCAGTAAAGTGATCAAGATGGGCCTTCATTGAATCCTGCTAATATGTTATTTAATAGTTGGGCATGAAGCCGCAGGCGACGGATTGCTAATATATATTTCAGTTAGGAATAGAACAAATTATGGGTAGAGGGAGAGGGGGTGCTAAGTTCGGATCTGTGAGGATCACTTTGGTTGCCCACTGCATGTTTGCTTATGAGTTTAGTCCGGTACTCTCATGTAAGTATATGCTTTATTGTTCAAATATGTGGAGTTTCGTACACAATTCCCATCAGCCTAAGTTTTTTGTGTTAATTGTTTTCGCAAGGTGGTATCATGATAAAGTTTTATGAGGGGTCATGACATTTATTTAATTATCTCGAGCTGCATGTGAGTAAGGAGTTTAAAGCTAGAAATCTAACTTTTAGGGTCGATTGGTTACTAAACAAAATCAATAACTATTTTTGAGATCGATTGGATACTCCTAAAAGACCAACAACCATTCTCTCATGTTTTCTCTTTCTGTTCTAAAACTATCATAATAACAAAAAGGAAGCTTTCACAATCTTGCCTATATGACTGGTTGTACACCATGTTTTTTTTACCTATGTTATATGAATGTATGCGCGCATGTGTGCATGATACACTATTATCTCTTAATCTAGTAACTCAAGATCCGAATGATAAAATATAGAGCCTACATTAATAGAAAAGGTCATGCGAACCTTTTTTGGCACTATAGAAAAGGTCATGCGAACCTTTTTTGGCACTATTTAACTACAACAAATCTAGAGATTTTAAGTTCAAGATCAATAAACTCTTGAAAGATAAAGTAAGAAGGAATAGATGATCTATTGTAGCTGGGTGTTGTTGTGATCAAGTTTTTACTACTGCAGAATCATATTAAATAAAAAAATTAAAATTATAGAGTTATATCTCACTTAGACTATTGTTGCTTTAATTAATGGAATGCTTTTGCATTGAAGTTATATTTGAAATTGAACTATCGCAATTCTCAACATGACACTTATAATTAGAGAAACCATGCTTTAATTATAATTCCGGTTTGGCACCCTAAGCTTAGCATCTTTAAGAGTAATTATTTTTCTAGGGTTTGTCCTAAAAATGTATCTAGAATACTAAAAATGTATCTAGTATACTAGAGTTATCATAGAGCATTATATAAGGTCAATTTTTGCACCAATACATTGATTCTAATTCAAAGAATAATAAAATAGCTGCTCCCAATGAACTTACAACTTCTAAAAGGTAAAAATTATTCATAGTTCCTATATTTTTATAAACTTAAATTACCACGAAATATATGCATGTAATGCATGTTTATTTGCTCTCTCATTAAATTTATTAGCCTTGTTCACATGCATCATTTGTCTTCGCATAAAATGAAAAAAATTAAATAACTTTGGCCGCCTTGTTTCATGATGGAAATAGAAAACTAAACTGCCAATTGATCTAGCCTCTCTCATCTACAAACACTATCCACAGGTTTGTTGGACCATTGAAAAGTATGAGTCTATTTCTTTTATAAGAACATTAATTAGAATCAATCATTCATGCATGTATGCTCTATAAAAGAAGACCTCATTCAACTGAGAAAGCATGGCTTCTTTTTTTAAGCTATAAATTCACGGGGAGGAGGGGTTGTGGGTATGTACAAGGAGGATAGGAGAGTTAAAGAGACTTTCAGCTTAGCATGAGCCTCAGAATATCTTCCAACTAATATATAATCCCAAGGAATAAAATAGTGGATAATTTAATGATTTTTAATAGTGAGAATTAGAAAATAAGATTTTTTCTTCCTAAATATGCCACTAGCAGTCATTAAGTAATTGATCCCAAGTTAGCCTCCTGTCTTTAGGGATAAATATCTTCTTCAAGACATTCATAGGTGCTGAATGGTTAAAGTTCTTGAGGAGACAATAGACGCCTACTTAGAAGTTACCACAACTATTTGTTAAAGGGGCATTCTAAGAGAAGATGAGTGATGGATTTGACTGAGGAATGACAAAAGGGCCAAAATTAGACAAACGCTCCATCCTTTTCTAGTAAGTCTTTCTCTTATCTGCAACGTGTTCTTCAGAGCTAACCAAACAAACATTTTACTCCTTTTAGGGATTGCAACAGTCCAAAAATATTTATGAAAGGGCCATAAAATATCTTGTTGGTTTAAAAATTTTATAGGAGCATACTGAATAACTCTCATGTTTATATCGACCTCCATATAGTCCTTCACTTTGGAGGGATTGCCTCGGTTGGGATGATATGGAGTGCAATTTTTTTTTTTTTTGGTTTTATATTTTACGCATTTTGGTAACTTCCTTTAAGGATATGAGTTTGGATTTTTAGTGGGTGCAAGCTCCCACTATTAGTTACTTCCACCTTAGGGACTGAGCAAATTTCAATTAAGAGATCGCAATACTAGTTAGCCATATAGTGTACATGTAGACATATAAGAAAGAAAATTTTAAACTCAAAAAAAATTTTGAGCCACTTTTGCAACAACTCCTTCATTTTCCAATAGTACTTTTACATACCTTCCTACTCCAATTGACGCAAATAGAAGCAAAATAATAATAAAAAAAGATTTATTCTATAATTATAGTAAACAATTTAGTCCAAGATACCATTATAAAAATAATTATTTTTATTAATGGCTGATGATAGAGCCAGTTAACCTCATGGGCAAAAAGATCATATCTAATTTTGACCTTGGCAAGGCGGCCTTCCTAAGAGGCCTAGTTCCTAAACGGCCCCTCGTGGCTGTCTCCCAAGTCAGCCTCCTCGGCGGCCCAGTTCTAAGCGGCCTTCCCAAGGTGGCCTCCTAGTTCTGCGACAGCACGGCCATGGCTCCTAGCCGTTCCGGGCAGCTCCGAGCGACCCCAGCTCGCAGTCCCTGGCATCCAGTTGCCGCTCTCGGCCTCCTTGTCCGAGTCCTAGCCAACTGTTTCTTCGGGATCGATAAGTAGTGCTACTGGAACAAGTATAATAGCCCTCGTACTCGCCATGCATCGACGTACTCAAAGTTCCTTAGGCACTCATCCTCGGCTACAAGCACCTTCATGGACATGTACTACAAGTCCACGGCCTTGTCTCTGTCCTCATCTCTCTCCCTGCAGCACTCCAGAACCAGGTTGCCAACCATCCATTTGAAGGTGAGGTGGTCACTAACCTCCACTTCTACCTCCATGACATTATCAGTACCAACAACCCCAGTTACGGCTAGCCTGGAGGCAAGAAGCTGGCATGGATCCTGACAAGAAGCATCGACTCCTTGCTTCACCACTGTCTCTCTCTCTCTCACCAAGAATTAGCGTGGTATTGTTCCCCAAAAACAAAGGCATACCATGACCATCTCTGTAAAGAGGCTCTCCCAGAAGCTAGTCGTCCCCTCCGGGCCCATCTACAACGAGACCTCCCAACAGCTCCTCCCGGATGCCACGGAGGACATCAACTCCATCCACTCCCTCGCTGTCGAGGCTACCGAGATCCTCTCCCACATCACGGAAGCCACCTGAGGGATCCTCTCCGAGTTCGAGAGCGCTGTCCTCCGAGATCCCTCCAAGATCCCGATCTCCCGGCGACAATCCCGGTCTTATTTGGACTTCCAGCTCTCTGAACTCCGTGGCTTCGAGCATCCTAGGCGCCTTGGTTTCGTTCTAGCTACACGAATAGCTCCAGCTCTACTTCCGAACCTCCCAATTGTTCTCGGTCGCCCCCGGACTCCCTGCTTTCCATCCTCAATGGCTCCGTCTTCAACGGCCTTGTTGGCACCCATCCTCAACGGCTCCGTCTTCAACGACCTCGTCGGTACCCATCCTCAATGGCTCCATCTTCAACGGCCTCGGCCTCGACAGTCTCTTTCAGCCAGTCCCTGCCAGCTCCGTGGAGTCCTGGCAATTGCCAACTCCCGATGACCCAGGCTCGCCCCCACTGCCTCTGGCTGATTCCATTCACGGACCCGGTTCCAGAGATTTTAAGCTCAAAATATATAAACTCTCGAAGAAAGTAAGAAGGAATAGATGATCTATGTAGCCGGGTGTTGTTGTGATCAAGTTTTTACTACTGCAGAATCACATTTAAAATCAAAAAAAAAAAAAATTTAAAATATAGAGTTATGTCTCAGTTAGACTATTGTTGCTTTAATTATTGGAATGCTTTGCATTGAAGTTATATTTGAAATTGAACTATCACAATTCTCAACATGAAACTTATAATTAGAGAAACCATGCTTTAATTATAATTCCGGTTTGGCTCCCTAGGATTAACATCTTTAGGAGTAATTATTTTTCTAGGGTTTGCCCTAAAATGTATCTGGTATATCTACTTATAATTAAAAAATTACATACTACAGAGCTATCATAGAACATTACATAAGGTCAATTTTTGCACCAATACATTGATTCTAATTCAAAGAATAATAAAATAGCCGCTCCCAATCAACTTACAACTTCTAAAAGGTAAAAATTTTTCATAGTTCCTATATTTTATAAACTTAAATTACTGCAAAATATACGCATGTAATGCATGTTTTGTTTTGCTCTCTCATTAAATTTATTAGCCCTTTTCACATGCATCACATGTCTTGGCATAAAATGACAAAAGTTAAATAACTTATTGAATTATAATAACTTTGGCTCTATCTCTCATCTACAGACACTGTCCACAAGTTTGTTGGACCATTGAAAAGTATGAGTCTATTTCTTTTATAAGAACATTAATTAGAATCAAGCATTCGTGCATATATATTCTAAAAGAAGACCTCATTCAACTAAGAAAGTATGGCTTCTTTCTTTAAGCTATAAATTCAGGGGAGGGGGGGTTGTGGGGTTTGTACAAGGAGGATAGGAGAGTGAAAGGAGACTTTTCAGCTTAGCATGAGCCTCAAAATATCTATCAACTCATATATAGTCCCAAGCAATAAAATACTAGATAATTTAATGATACAATGTTTTAATAGAGATGGATTTAGAAAATAGGATATTGTTATATTTCTTTCTTCCTAAATATGCCACTAGCAATGATTAATCCCAAGTTAGCCTCCAGTCTTTAGGGATGAATCTCTTCCTTCAAGACATTTACAGTGCTGAATGCTTAAAGTTTTTGAGGAGACAATAGACGCGTACTTAGATGTTACCACAACTATTTATAAAAGGAGCAATTTAAGAGAAGATAAGTGATGGATTTGACCAGGGAATGATAAAAGGAACAGAATGAGCCAAACGCTCAATCCTTTCCTAGTAAGTATTTCTCCTATCTACAATTTGTTCTTCAAAGCTAACCAAACAAACATTTTGCTCCTTTAAGGGATTGCAGCATTCCAAAAATATTTATGAAAGGGCCATAAAATATCTCGTTGGTTCATAAATTTATAGGAGCATATTGAATAACTCTCATGCTTGTATCAACCTTGGTATAGTCCTTCACTTCGAAGGTACTTCCTCGGTTGGAACGATATGGGGTGCAATTTTTTTTTATTTACATTTTATGCATTTTGGTAACTTCTTTTTAGGATATGGGTCTAGATTTTAGTGGGTGCAAGCTCCCACTTTTAGTTACTTCCATCTAGAGGCTGAGCAAATTCAATTAAGAGATTGCAATACTGGTTAGCCATATAATGTAGATGTAGACATATAAGAAAGGAATTTTTTATTATTATCATTTATTTTTCTTTTTCTTTTCTTGTTATCAAGCTCATTTGTCCATGTTTGTCCTTTAGCCCTCATGTTGTCCTCTTTTCAATTACTCAACTCAACTCAACTCATCTAAGCCTTTTCCTAACTACATGGGATCGACTACATGAATATGCTTCTTTCACTATGCTCTATTCAGAACTAAGTCAAAATTTAAATTACAAATAGTTATATTTTTTAATTATTTTTATCCATATTAGTTTAGATTTATCTTTACCTTTATTCTTACCATGGATTGTTAATTGTTCACTCTTTTTAACTGAAGCATTTAAAGGTCTTCGTTGTATATGTTCAAACCATTATAATCGATTTTCTATTATTTTATCTTCAATTGAGGCTACTTCTATTATTTTTCTTATATGTTTATTTCTAATTCTATCTTTTAAAGTTTTATCACATATCCATCTTAACATGCATATTTCTGTTATACTTAATTTATTCATATGTTGTTTCAGTATTATTCAATACTCTATTCCATATAGCATAGCTGGCCTAATAGTAGTTTTATAATTTTTATTTAATTTTAATAGGATGTGTTGATCATACAATACTCACGAAGTACTCTTCCACTTAATTATCTTACTTAATTCTATGATTAACATCTTCACCTATTTTACCTTTTTGCTGGATAATTGATTCCAAATACCTAAATTTTTTACTCCTTAGTATCTCTTAGCTTATAATTTTTACTATTTCTTTATTTGTATTTCTACTTTCGCTAAAATTACATTTCATATATTTAGTTTCAGTTCTACTAATCTTAAAACCTTTAAATTCTAAAGCCTTTCTTCAAATCTCTAGCTTAGCATTTGCTCCAAATTTAGTTTCATCAATCAACACTATATCGTCTGCAAAAATATATACCATGTAATATCATTTTGAATATGTTTAGTTAATTCATCTGTCTAATACAAAAAGATGCGAACTTAAAAGCAGATCTTTGATGTAAATGTACAATAATTGAAAACTCACTAGTTTCTCTTTTTATTATTTTAACAATAGTTATTGCTTTATCATACATATTTTTTATCAATTTTATGTCCCTTTTGTTAACTCCTTTTTCTCTAAAATCTACCATGTTATTTCTCTAGGTACTCTATCATATACTTTTTCTAAATCAATGAAGACCATATGAAAAAAAATTTCTTTTTTCTATACCTCTCCATCAATTTTTTTGATAAATAAATAGCTTCCATGATCGATTTTTTAGGTATAAATCTAAATTAATTATTTGACACCAAAGTTTTAGCTCTTATTCTATTTTCTATTATACTCTCTTATAATTTTATTGTTTAACTCATCATCTTAATCCCTCGATAATTTGTAGAGTTTTGAACAACTCATTTATTTTTGTATGTAGATATTAATATGCTTTTTCTTCAATCATCCAATATTTTTTTAGTTGCTACAATCCTGTTAAATAAATTAGTTAACCACATGACTCCAATTTCTTCTAAGTCATTCCAAACTTCTATAGGAATCACATCTGGCCCTAATGCCTTTATATTTTTATTTTACTTAAAGCATTTTTAACCTCAAGCATGCTAAATCTATGAAAAAAATTATTTTTATTTCTTACTCCAATGTTATCACATTCTTTACCCTTAAATTTACTAAATTATTTTATTTAATAATTTTTTAAAATAACTTTTTTTATTGTTATTTATCTCTTTTTCTTTTACTAAGACTCTTTCATCTTTATCCTTAATACATATAATGTAGTCAATATTTTTTTTCTCTTAGTTTTTCTAGTTTTATCCTCTTTTCAATTCTATGTTTGAAACTCATGCAGATAAGTTTTTGATGGAGCAAGACTTTAACTCTTTAGTGGAGCAAAGCTCTAGGTTTCTAATGGAGCAAAGCTTTTGGTCTTCGATTAGGGTCTCATCTTGATTTGATCTAACTAGATCTTTCAGCAATGCTCCAGATTAAGCTTAATTCAATTCTAGTTTTGTCTTAATCTAACCTAATCTTGGAGCAACGCTCTTGATTTAGCCTAGTTTAGGTTTGGTATTGTATTTATCTAACTCAATCTTAGAGCAAAGTTTTAGATTGAACTTGATTTAGATCTGATCTTGGTATGATCTTGGAGCAATGTTTTAGATTGAGCAACACTTCGAATTGAGTTTGATTCGAGTTTGAGCCCAAGGGAATTGGACCCAATCAATAGATAAGGATTCAGGGTTGAGCCATGTGACTGAGCTAGAATAATGTATTTGACCCAATTATTGGTAATTATGATTGCTAATCGAGTGTAAACATTGAATTTGGCCCAATCGTTAGTAATTGAGTCCACTCTTTGATCCCAAGACTTGAAATTGACTCAATTGGTGTCAATTGAGCATACTGATCCTACTTGAGTATTAGATTTGACCTAGATGAGCCAAATGGCTGGATTAAGATGCAAGATTAAACTCGATGGCCAAACTACTGGCTCTAGTTATATTTTTGTCATAATTCAAGCAAGAAAATTTTTAGGTTAGTAACTAAGTAACCCATTCTATAAGTGATGTGTCCTTCATTAATGTGACCCATCAATATTTTAAGACGATGACTAAAATTAACTCAAACAGCTTGAATGGTATCCAAATTGGGGAATCCTTATGTTTTGAATGCCTAATAACATATAGGAGTTCTTAAGTTCATTAAGTTGTGATTGTTGGTTCTAAACCAACAGCCTTAAAACTTCAATCATAGCACTAACTCTTTTGTTTTAAAACAAAAAGGCTGCTTCCTTTGGCTTTAAGACACTATTATAAAGGTCAAGAAAAAGAGAACATAGTGGGTAATGGAAAAACCATGTGTCCTTTCAAAATTTGATATTTGAACCATCCCCAAACATGAAAGAAATATTGTTTTAGAATCCTCCAATATCCTTATTAATTCCTTTCCATATTGAGTAGAATGCTACCAGGACATTCTTAGCCTCACACTAAATTTTCTTCTAGCATAATGGGCCTAATGCACAAAAGATTTCCAAGGACCTACAAAATCTGAAGAGATAAGCTTCCATAGCCATTAGCAAAAAAGAAATTTGTTGAAAAAGTTTTAATTCTTGGTGCCTAGGCCTCCTTTCTTTTTAGATTTATAACCACTTTTCAATTTATCAAACAATTAAAGACACTAGTATTCTTCTTGTCTTTTCAGAGAAAAGCTCTTCTTAACTTATCAATCCTAGATCATACCCGTTTATACAATCTAAATATAAACATAATGTATATAGGAAGATAAATTAGATAAAATTGTATGAATCAGAGTAAGCCTTCTCATAAAGAGTAACTTTCCTTTCAAAGATGCCAACCTAAATGTATTCTTTCAGTTAAGGGCATTCAAGCATGCTTTAGAAGCTTACAATCAATAAGTGGCAAACTAAGATAGGAGAAAGGAAGAGCATATCTTTTTATTGTTCAATAAGGAAGCAAACCTGATCATTTAAGAAGGCATTAAGCCCCATGATAAAGCTTTTATAAAAGTTAACTTTGGGGCTAGAAGCACCTTCAAGGCCCAACATAATAGCATAAATGGTCACCAGCAAAGAACCTTTTACAATGGTAAATAGAAGGGTATGAATAGCAAAGTAGAGATTGATAATGCCTTTGAAGTATGGGCGGCTCTCAATTCCTTCTATGAGGCCCTTCGCGGCTGCCCCTCTTAAGCAATCAAAATTGAACATTAGTAACCAGAATAAAAAGAGGGGGATGAGAGAGATAAGGACTCTGCATTAAGCATTTCCTTCACCGTATCCATATGGAAGAAGAACCATTAATTATAGGAGCAATCAAAAATAAGGAGACAAGTTAACTTATCCAGTCTCCCTCGTTTTGATGGGGAGCCTCTAGCTATAAGAAGAGAGGTAATGAAATCCTAGCCAACACTATTATAGGCATTCTTAAAGCCAATTTTGTAAACAATTTCTTTTGTTTGAGATTTTTCTACGATGGAATATAATCTCATAAGCTGAAAGAAAATTTTTCATAATGAACCTTCCCTAGATGAAAGCCATTAAGAGTCTTCATTTAAAGAGGGGAGAGAGGCTACCAATCTGAATGCCAATAACTTGGAGAGAAGCTTAGAAAGGTAATTTAAGAAGCTAATAGTTCTTAAATCCCAAGTTAGGAATAAGAGCAATACAAGTATAAGCCTATCCATGAATGTCAAGATTTCCCTCGAAGAAGTTGCAAAAGTTCAGCACAAGGTTTTCTTTCCTAAATTCCTAATATCTCTAAAAGAAAAAGCAATAGATAAGCTATCTAGCCTAAGGTCTTCAAATCCTCAAGGAGAAAAACCATAGTATTAACTTCCTCTTGAAAAAAGCAAGTAAAGAGAATAAAAATGTAGAGGAGAGTTAAAGAATCTATTCCAATCCAATACAAAATCTAGGTGAAAAATGGATTAAAATAAATCTTTGAAAACCTCATAGAATAGTAAAGAAGCCATCTTAAATAGCCAACTTAGCACCATTTTTTGATAAAAGAGAGAATAAGCACTACAATAAATATCCGCTATCCCGACGCTAAAAATATCATTTTCGACGCTTAAAAATATCATTTTTTGATGCTTAAAAGCATCGAAAAATATTGTCCCGACGCTTCTACAAGCGTTGGGATGGTGGGAGTGGAGACAAAAAATTCCGACGCTTTTAAAAAGCATCAGAATGTGCCATCGGGTTGTGCGGACGCTTTAAAGCATCGACAAGCTAAATTTTTTTTTAAAAAAAAATTAGAAAGTGCCGAAGCTTAACGCTTTAAAAGCGTCGGCATAGCCGTTGGTCTCAGTTGATGAAATACGCTGGAAAAAAAAACAAATATCACTTTAATGATGGCATTGAAGGTTTTCTCCCTTGAAGGCAAGCATTGAGGCAATCTTGAAAGCTCAAAAGTCTAAAAGCATTAATTACACTACAAGAAAACATGACTTTTGCCTACGATTTTTTTCGTAGGGAAAGATAGAAAAAATCATAGGAAAAGCCTTTCCCTACGATTTTTAAACTTTCCCTACGAAAAAAAAATCGTAGGCAAAGATGCGTAGGGAAAGCCTTTGCCTATGACTTTCAAAATCGTAGGCAAAGATTATACCTTTTCCCTACGATTTTTTTCATAGGAAAAAGTTCATATTTCGTAGGGATAGAGTGACTAGAATTTGAAATATAAATTTAAATTTTGAAAACTTTTGCCTACGAAGATAAAAAATCGTAGGAAAAAATCAAAAAAATATTTTTTTATCTACATCTTTCCCTACGATTTTAAGAAAAAATCATAGGAAAAGTTGGGTAATAATAATTTTTAATAATTTCTTTCCCTACGAGAAACCCTAAAATCGTAGGGAAAAATTAAAAAAAATATTTTTTATTCACATCTTTCCCTACGAAAATTCTTAAAATCGTAGGGAAAAATGAATAATTATTTTGAATGATTTCTTTCCCTACGAAAAACCCTAAAATCGTAGGCAAAAATCAAAAAAAATAATTTTTTATCCAATCTTTCCCTACGCAATTTCTTATAATCGTAGGAAAAAATTGGCTAATTAATTTTTTTAATGATTCCTTTCCCTACGAAAAATCCAAAATCATAGGGAAAAATTAAAAATATATATATTTTTTTATCCACATCATTCCCTATGATTTTTCTAAAATCATAAAAAAATAGCTAATAAATGTATTTTTAATGATTCTTTTTTAAATTATTATTTTTAACCATTTTTACCTGCAAATATAAATTAAATCGTAGGAAAAAATAATAAATACATTTTTTTTTCTTTTTTCCTACAAAATGTCTAAAATCATATAGAAAAGTTATATTTATTCTATTTTAAATTTTTTAATATTTTAAAACTATATTTCTATTTTAAAATTTTTAAAATTTTGTATATTTTATTTAAATAGAATATAATTGTTTGTTTCATATTTTTTAAAATATTAAAAACTGTATCAATAAAAATAATATAATTCTTTACATGCAATATCCATTACATATACAAAACTTTTACATAATGACAACAAAGGATAAGCATCAAAATAACTAATAAATGAAAGTCAGTAGTCCATATCAATTACAATATCCATAACTAACATAAAACATCAAATGGACACTTCATAAAGGTCCCATTCATAAATGACTTCCCTAGTTTCTAGCTCTCTTTTAAACATTACTAGAGTAAGCAATGCCCTAAAATGACATTGCAATTCATAAATGTTCCAATAAGACATTATTGGAGACCTCTCGTGCCAAAGTACACTTTGCTCACTTTTTGAAAGATCCTTTTAGGGTATCAAAATTGCTTCCTGCAAGGGTAAAAAACAAGTATTAAAAAAGTTTATATTTGATTAATTTTTATGCTAAAAAAATAAATTATTAAATCAAAATCATGGTAACTTGTAATTGAGTACAACTAGATCAAATACCATGTTAGCATCTACCCTTAAGCAGCATACAATATCTGATATCTTTAATTAAACAATCTGAGATCACAATCAAGATTTTAAGGCATAAGAAGGAACTCGCTAAAAGCAACTTACGTTTGAGAATTGATGTATTAGACCATACGCTCACAATCCGACAAGGGCAATGACGGCAACCCCAAGAGTAAAAGGAAAACAGACTCTATGCTGACAAAACCTCCAGCCTCCACAACTTCGATTGTACCATTATAGAAGACACTCTGATATTGCTGCTGGTCAACCTCATAAACTATGGTACCCACTAAATCAAATGAGCCAGGCTGCAGTACAAACATATTGGTAAAGTCTCAAAACTACACCATAATCTCTTATATATGCAAATGAATCCAATATAGGCATATGCTCATTCAAAAAAATATAGTTGCTAATCCAAATGAGGATCCTTCCAGTGGGCAATAAATCAAGAGAAATTAAACTGCTATATACTGGCAACTACCTGCAAGAATTTGCTGACAACAAATTTATAAGGGAATGTTGCTTGAGCAGAAACTGGCATTGATGCATTGAAGAACTCCTGTGATAGGCAATGGATAAAATGATTGATATTAATAATGTATTTCAAAACCAAGGCATGACATTTAAGGAAAATCAAGACTTAAAAGAAGAGAATTATATCAATTTAAATAAATAAGTAGTTGTTATTTTCATAAGTTTGTGTTCTAAATCTACCTTCGGATCTGGAGAGTCGCAGGAATAAATAGCGTGGAAGAAATAGTGAAGTTAAATAAGAGGGAGGATCCACTTACTCCCAAGGAACGTCTCCAATCAGCAGACAGGTTATCAGGCTTTCAGTTCAAATATAGCTCCAGGTTTGATCTGATAAGAAACCGAACCCTGCATATAGGATCCAAATTCAATCTGATAAGCCTAGAAAAAACTTTGTTTGGATCCATACCCGATTGTTATAAAATAATCGGCTCAGGTTATCAAGTTTTTGGGTATCATTTACAATCCTAATCACAATACCTCCAATTATTTTTGAGGATAACATTGTATGGAGGCTCTGCTTACCTTAGCTACTGTAACTCTTAGCCTGTGATGCCTTTGAAGCAGTGGTAACATGTTTATTCAACTTTGTAGAAAAAAGTACAAGAATCAGTTACAGTAACTGGACATGCTGGTGTTGAGATACTAGCAATCAAACCCATCCTTACATGAAGATCATGAGTGCATGAAGAGAGAAGCCAGATCTCATAAAGAAGCAAAAGAGAACCCCTCTATAGAGAGGGAAAAATGGTTAGATCCTCTCTATATAATTCAAGACTGATGCTACCTTGCATCAAAGGTCACAGAAATTAGGACAATTGCAAACAGCAAAGAATGAACACAAATTCCCATAATAAGCCTCAGATACAAGGCGCATCATGCTAAGTTTTGAAAATGCATATAGAAGTAATGATCATTAAATCAAGCCTTGTCCCAACTATTTTGTACTAGCTTTATGAATTCTTATCCACCAAGCCAATAACCATAACCATCATGCTAAGTTCGCAAAACCTATGTATACATAGAAGCGTTCTATCAGAGTACCTCCAGTGATATCAAAAATAATAAACTCACATTCCACATTAATCACAAATAACCTGAAACATATCATAGATTCCTTTCAATATCTGAATCTTAAATTATCAAGCCTCAAAACCCATACGATCCGGGTCCTCAGAGACCTCAAACCAAAGCCACCAAATAAATCCCAAGCCCCATATCTATTTCCAGCAACTTCACGAGATGATTACAAAAAACAGCGTAGGGGGAAAAAATCAGAACTTTTGAAACCCAACTCAGTTTTGATCCTTTCAAAGGGTTATATAAAGAAGTAAAATCGTTAGACTAAATTTAGAACAGCGAGAAAGAAAGGATCGAGAGTATCAACTCACCTCCATCCCACGGCGTATCATCAGGCCTGCAAATCCCTACCAAAAACCCATCAAAACCCAATTCAAAACAACCAAAAGAATAAAAATCGAAGCTTCATGAGTCTACCCAAAGATCACGGCGTTCCAGAGCATGATGTTGCTGTCATGCGGCGCTCCACTGATCCCCGCCGGCGGATCCTGCTGCAGCCTCTTGAAATCCCTCATCAGCCGATGGAAATAGGGTTAGGATTAGAAAAGCAGAGGAGGGGGAAGTGGGAAGAGGACAGGAGAAGCCCGAACAATCGAGCTCAAACCAAAAACCTGATGGCAGGAAAGACACTTACATCGAGCCGGAGATCAACCCGGGAGCCTTGCAAGGTAATCCGTGAGGGATTTGGGGAAGGACACTTACGTCGAGGGATCTGGGGAAATCGGACTCTGCGAGCGCGAATGAGACGACGGGGGCTCGAGAGGGTTTCTTCTTTCTTCTCTCGTAGCGGGGACCCAGGGCGTCGCCGGCCGTGTCCCAGCTCGCCTCCGCCAGCCGATAGCTGGGGCGATGGTCGAGAGGGAGAGGAGGAGGAAGAGGAGGAGGGCGGGGAGGTCGCGAGGTATTGATCGTCGCCATCGTTGGCGTCCGGCGGGAGGGCGGCGGGTCGGTGGAGGAGAGGAGGGGCTGGGTTGAAGAGAGGAAGTTAGGGCACAGGCAGAGGTCGGGTGGAGTTAAAGGGTTTTTTTTCTTTTCCCACGGTTTTGATGAAAAAATTTTTGGAGGATGCTTTTGCCTCCAAAAAAAAAAAAATATTAAAAAAATTCAAGCTTCCCCTTATGATTTTTAGTTTGTCGTACAAAAAAAATTATAAAAAATATTTATAGATAATTTTACCTTCAAAATAAAAATAACTTTATGAAAAAAAATTCTTAAAGCATTTCTTATTGTATAAAATAAATAAAAATAAAAAATAACAATAGTTATCAAATATATTTTTGTTATCAAAATTATAAAAAAAAAAAAATAATATGACCAATGATATTTTTTTATTATAATTTTTAAAAATAAAAAGGAAGGAAAAGTCTTTGTGTAGCGGAATCGGTCCGAGCGAGCATGCCACGGAATTTTCTTTTTCAACAAGTATTTTTGGTAAAATTACTTGGCAAATATTTTGATTCCAAACCTTTTCCACGAGTGTTTGAAAATCCAAAAAGATGTCCAATTAAAAATTTCCGATGCTTTTGCTTCCACGATTTGGTCATATTATGCAAAAAATTGATGATGATCATGATTTTTGTCTTACAAATTTTAATCTAAAAGTGATATGGTTCGATCGATTCCCATGATCCCGATCAGCGATGATGATCCATTTCATCCATCCGATCGGCAAGATCCGACTTGCGATCGATCCAAGCCAGATCCCGATCAGCATGATTATCCATGGTTGCGATCATCCGATCAAGATGAACGATTGGATCGATCCAAGCCATGACCATCGGGATTAATCCAATGTTGCGATCAATCCGATCGAAGATGATCCGAACGGTTGGATCGATCCAAGCCATGATCTCGATCGGCGATGATCGATCCGACGATTGCGATCCATCCGATCGAAGACGATCCGATGGTTGCACGATCCATGCCATGAAGATTGGCGATGATCGATCCGACGGTTGCGATCCATCCGGATCGGGATGATCCAACGGTTGTGATCGATCCAAGGCCAAGATCTCGATCGGCGGATGATCGGATCTAAGTTGCAAATTGATCGAGATGATTGGTCCAAGCCATGATATCCGATGGTTGCGATCCGATCGAAGACATCCAGCCGATCCAAACCATGATCTCCGATCGATAGATTGCGATCGATCGACTGATATCGATCCAAGCCATGATCGATCCGATGATCGATCCGATTGCAATCCATCCGATTGTCGATGATATCCGATGGTTGCGATCGATCCAAGCCATGATCCCGATCGTAGATCATCGATACGATAGTTGCGATCCATCCGATCGGCGATGATCCGATGGTTGCGATCGATCCAAGCCATGATCCCGATCGGTGATGATCGATCGACCATTGCAATCGATCCGATCGAAGACGATCCAACGTTTGCGATCGATCCAAACCATGATCTCGATCGGTGATGATCGATCAGACCGTTGCGATCAATCTGATCGGCGATGATCTGATGGTTGTGATCGATCCAAGCCATGATCCCGATCAGCGATGATCGATCCGACAGTTGCAATCCATCCGATTGTCGATGATATCCGATGGTTGCGATCGATCCAAGCTATGATCCTGATCGTAGATCATTGATACGATAGTTGCGATCCATCCGATCGGCGATGATCCGATGGTTGCGATCGATCCAAGCCATGATCTCGATCGGCGATGATCGATCCGACGGTTGCGATCCATCCGATCGGCGATGATCCGACGATTGCGATCGATCCAAGCCATGATCTCGATCGACGATGATCGATCTAACGGTTGTGATCCATCTGATCGGAGACGATCTGATGGTTGGATCGATCCAAGCCATGATCCCGATCGGTGATGATCGATCGGACCGTTGCAATCGATCCGATCGAAGACGATCCAACGGTTGCGATCGATCCAAGCCATGATCTCGATCGGTGATGATCGATCCGACGATTGCGATCCATCCGATCGAAGATGATCCGATGGTTGCAATCGATCCATGCCATGATCCAGATCGGCGATGATCGATCCGACGGTTGCGATCCATCCGATCGGTGATGATCAGACGGTTGCGATCGATCCAAGCCACGATCTCGATCGGTGATGATCGATCTAACGATTGTGATCGATCTGATCGAAGACGATCCGATGGTTGGATCGATCCAAGCCATGATCCCGATCGGTGATGATCGATCGGACCGTTGCAATCGATCCGATCGAAGATGATCCAACGGTTGTGATCGATCCAAACCATGATCTCGATCGGTGATGATCGATCAGACCGTTGCGATCAATCTGATCGGCGATGATCTGACGGTTGTGATCGATCCAAGCCATGATCCCGATCAGCGATGATCGATCTGACAGTTGCAATCCATCCGATTGTCGATGATCCGATGGTTGTGATCGATCCAAGCCATGATCCCGATCATAGATCATCGATACGATAGTTGCGATCCATCCGATCGGCGATGATCCGATCCGATCGGATGATCGATGATCGATCCATCCGATCGGCGATGATCCGACGGTTGCGATCGATCCAAGCCATGATCTCGATCGGCGATGATCGATCTAACGGTTGTGATCCATCTGATCGGAGATGATCCGATGGTTGGATCGATCCAATCCATGATCCCGATCGGTGATGATCGATCAGACCGTTGCAATCGATCCGATCGAAGACGATCCAACGGTTGCGATCGATCCAAACCATGATCTCGATCGGTGATGATCGATTAGATCGTTGCGATCACTCTGATCGGCGATGATCCGACGGTTGTGATCGATCCAAGCCATGATCCCGATAAGCGATGATCNGATCGATCAGACCGTTGCGATCAATCTGATCGGCGATGATCTGACGGTTGTGATCGATCCAAGCCATGATCCCGATCAGCGATGATCGATCCGATAGTTGCAATCATCCGATTGTCGATGATATCCGATGGTTGCGATCGATCCAAGCCATGATCCCGATCATAGATCATCGATACGATAGTTGCGATCCATCCGATCGGCGATGATCCGATGGTTGCGATCGATCCAAGCCATGATCCCGATCGGCGATGATCGATCCGACGGTTGCGATCCATCCGATCGGCGATGATCCGACGGTTGCGATCGATCCAAGCCATGATCTCGATCGGCGATGATCGATCTAACGGTTGTGATCCATCTGATCGGAGACGATCCGATGGTTGGATCGATCCAAGCCATGATCCCGATCGGTGATGATCGATCAGACCGTTGCAATCGATCCGATCGAAGATGATCCAACGGTTGCGATCGATCCAAACCATGATCTCGATCGATGATGATCGATTAGATCGTTGCGATCACTCTGATCGGCGATGATTCGACGGTTGTGATCGATCCAAGCCATGATCCCGATAAGCGATGATCGATCCGACAGTTGCAATCATCCGATTGTCGATGATATCCGATGGTTGCGATCCATCCGATCGGCGATGATCCGATGGTTACGATCGATCCAAGCCATGATCCCGATCGATAATGATCGATCGGACCATTGCGATCAATCTGATCGGAGATGATCCGACGGTTGCGATCGATCAAGCCATGATTCCGATCGGGGATGATCGATCCGATAGTTGCGATCCATCCGATCGGCGATGATCCGATGGTTGCGATCGATCCAAGCCATGATCCCGATCGACGATGATCGATTGGACCGTTGCGATCAATCCGATACCTCGATATTTTCTTTACAAGAGGAAAGATATGATTCTCTATGATTTTCATGAAAATCGTAAGGAAAGACTTTTTTAGAAAAATATTGGCGGGTAATTTTATCTCCAAAAATTTGATGATCAAGAAAAAGTCTTTTAAAAGGATAACTAAAAAAAGATATATACATAATAATATTTTATTATGTAAAGGAAAGATATGATTCTCTACGATTTTCATGAAAATCGTAGGGAAAGACTTTTTCAGAAAAATATTGGGGTAATTTTGTCTCCAAAAATTTGATGATCAAGAAAAAGTCTTTTAAAAGGATAACTAAAAAAAGATATATACATAATAATTTTTATTTAATATTATATTGCATAATAATATGATAATAATATATAATATATTCTATATTATTATAATAACTTTATAACATGTTCTATATACATTATGTATTACAATATAAGATTAATAAATTTATTAACAATATGATAATACATAATAAATCATAGTATACTGTAATATTATAATAAGTAATTATTTTTATATAAAAAAATATTATATAATATATTTTATTTTTATGTATTATATATAAATACATATTTACTATATATAATATATGTAAATAATAATATAGAATTAAAGAAACTATAGTAATTATTACTAAGAATATTATAATATATAACATGTTAACAATATAATAAATAACAATATAATTATAAATACAGTATAAGAAATAAATAATTATATTAATATTTATAATTATTAATAATATCATATAAAATATATTATTAATATAAATATAGTAAATATAAAATTTAATTTTGGGAAAGGTATACATCCTTTCCCTACGATTTTCGTGAAATCGTAGGGAAAGGGTTGGATTTCTGAAAAAGGGTTTTTCCTACGATTTTTATTAAATTCGTAGGGAAAGGTTACCTATCTTTCCCTACGATCTTCGTGAATATTGTAGGTAAAAGTCTGCATCCTTTCCATGAAAGGCTCTAGAGCCTTTCCCTACGATTTTTGTGAAATCGTAGGGAAAGACTCTGGACCTTTACCTACGATTTTTGTTAAAATTGTAGCGAAAGACTTTTTAAAAAATAAAAAGTCTTTCCCTACGATTTTCAAAAAATCGTAGGTAAAGGCTCTAGATCTTTCCCTATGATTTTTTTAAAATCGTAGGGAAATATTTTTTTAGAAAAATTTTGGAGGGAGATTTTGCCTCCAAATTTTGGTATAGCTTTTCCCTACGATTTTCAAAAATTCGTAGGGAAAGATCTAGAGCCTTTACCTACGATTTTTTGAAAATCGTAGGGAAAGATCTTTTCAGAAAAATTTTGGAGGGAGATTTTGCCTCCAAATTTTTGGTATAGCTTTTCCCTACGATTTTCAAAAAATCGTAGGGAAAGGTTCTCGATCTTTCCCTACGAATTTTTGAAAATCGTAGGGAAAATCTTTTCCCTACGATTTTCTGAAAATTGTAGGGAAAGATCCAGAGCCTTTCCCTATGATTTTTTGAAAATCGTAGGGAAAGGTTCTAACTTTACAACTATGGAATCTTTGCCTACGATTTTTAAAAATCGTAGGGAAATATATCTTTTGCCTACGATTTTAAAATCGTAGGTACAAAATCGTAGGCAAAAGTCATTTTTCTTGTAGTGCCGGGTCAGAAGTTTGACGTGGTCCACACCAACATCAGATATGGAAGGATAAGCATTGTACAAGATTTGATTTGAGCATCCAAGTAATCATCAACTAATCCTTCACGGACGAAACTTCTCGTCCAAGAATGGATATGTGAACAGACTGGTTGGATAAGAGTTTGCGTAGGTATTCTTTTTCTCCATTGATTTCTTCACGGACTATTGTTCCCGTCCAGAAGATATTACCTGGTGCTATTTCTTTGTAGTCCATTTCATGTCTGATTTCTAAGAAAAGTCTTTGCACACTGGCTTCGGTGCAGGATGGCCTGCATGGTGATTCATCAGGGCTGAAGGGCTTACTCATAGGTTTTGCATCACAGATGTGCGAGCTCATGCAGGGCTCCTGCATCGAAGGTGGTAGTTTTCATGATTTCTAACACTTGCCCACTTGATGTTGGTAGTGGAGAAGTAGCTGTCGTTAGGTTGGCCCAGGCCGGCAATTTATTGCCTGACTGAAACGGCTTGATTGAAATGCTTGGAGTGGGCGTAATAACATTTAGAATCTCATTTCATACTCCATATTATGTGCTTCATTTTTCTTTTGCATCTTTTGTTCATGAATTTGAAGTTTGCCCATCAACGCATTGATGGAGAGTGTATCAACATCATTAGCTTCTTCAATGGCGACAACAACATGCTATTTATGTAAAGAAAAAAGGAGATGACATTTTAATTATATGTCTATATGTGGATGACTTACTTGTGACAGGTAATTGCATGGAAATGATATATGGGTTCAAAGCAACCATGAGCAAGGAGTTTGAAATGACGGGAGGAGACTTGATGTCTTATTTTCTTGGCATTGAAGTAAGGCAAAGTGAAGATGACATCTTTATTTCTCAAGAAAGTTATGCTAGAAACATTCTACAAAAAATTTAAAATGGAGTGCTGCAAAGAAGTAAACACCCCAGTTGCTTATGGAGCCAAGCTTAGTAAGAAGGAGAAGGAAAGGAGGTGAACTCATCTCTCTTCAAAAGCCTTGTTGGAAGTCTTCGTTATCTTACTATAAGCCGACCTGATATTGTCTATGGAGTTGGTTTGATTAGTAGATATATGGAACATCCAAAGGAGTCACACTGGATGGCAGCAAAAAGGATTCTAAGATATCTTAAAGGAACTCTTGATCATGGTATGTTTTATACTCATTCCAATGATGCAAGTTTAATTGGTTTTTCTGATAGTGATTGGGGAGGAGATCTTGATGAACGAAAAAGCACTTCTGGTTATATCTTTTATTTTGGTGCTAATGCTTTTTCTTGGAGCTCAAAGAAACAATCCATTGTTGCATTATCTACATGTGAAGCAGAGTATGTTGCAGCAGCATCATGTGCTTGTGAGGCCATATGGTTGCGCAACTTATTGAAAGAATTGAGTCATTCACAAAAGGAGCCTGTGAAGATATATGTTGATAATAAGTCTGCTATTGAACTAGCTAAGAATCCAGTTCAACATGGAAGAAGCAAACACATTGACACAAGATTTCATTTTCTTCGTGATCAAGTTAAGAAAGGTATTGTGAAGGTTGTGTATTGTAAATCAAATGAGCAAATTGCTGATATATTTACAAAATCACTCAAAGATGAAGATTTTCAAAAGCTGAGAAAGATGCTTGGAGTCATGGCACCAAGAAAAAACAGTTTACGGGAGGAAATGTTGGAATATTAAACTTGTTTTAATGCACTCTTGAAAACAACCAAAGACTTCATGGAGAAAGGAAGAGTCATTCTTGAAAAGACCAAAGGCTTCATGGGAGAAAGGAAGAGTCACTCTTGAAAAGACCAAAGGCTTCATGGGAGAAAGGAAGAGTCATTTTAAAAAGACAAGATAGTTCATAAATTTAAAATTGACTCTTAGTATTTTGTAATTGACTCTTAATTTTCTGCAAATGTCTTTTAGTTTTTCTATACATGTATTAAATAGTGGCATATGAAAGGACATCTAGATGTGTATAAATATGGAAGGTGTTTGCCCATGACATGATGTAGAGAAGAAGAAGTAGAAGAAGATGATGATTATGTTAAAAATAGAGAGAGACCCAAAAGTTGTATTCCCTCTAATATAGAGTATCATTTTTCTTATTGAAAGAATCCTCCATTTTTGTCAAAAAAAAAAATGTTGGAATTAATTTGTAATAATGAGTGTGGAAGTCTAAGTGTCTTTTGTATTTTCTATGTGACATTAATGAGTATGGAAGTCTAAGAGATATCTAGAAGAATAAAGAGTCAGTTATGAAAACGAAGAGACACATGGGAAGACTAAAAGGTTACATTATGATGTATTTATGAGAGAAGCTCAATAGGCACTTTCTATGTCTATAAATAGGTCAATATGTATTGAGTTTAAGTGAGTGGGAAAAGTTTATGAAATGAGATTCTAAATGTTATTACTCCCACTCCAAGCATTTCATTTTTGAGCATTATCCAAGTACCTATCTATCAAAGTTTTATTTTATCCTACAATTGGTATCAGAGCTTCTTGTGTGCCCACCTTGTTTCCAACAAGTGGTATCAGAGCTAGGTCGATCCCACAAAAAAAAAAAGTGGCGTGAAGCAGAGAGCCAGAGAGCCAAAGAGCCTGGTAGATCCTGAAGCAAACCACAGAGCCAAAGAGTCAAGGAGCAGTTGCAGAGCTATAGAAAGCTCCGAGTGCAGAAGGTGCTCGTACAAGAGTTGCTCGTGAAGCCGTGATCTATATCCTCCAGCAAGGTGATAAGTCTCCGGATCAAAAGGAATCCGTTGAGAAGTGTGCAAGTCCAAGATAAGAGGGACTTTGCAAAAGGAAAGAAGACAAGAGTGGTCTTCAGAGGTTGTGCAAAATGGAGGATGAGAAGGTAATAGTTGTGGCTGCGCCATATAAGGTAATGCTCAAAGAAATGCTTGAAAAACTAAATTTTTCTCCTGCAAGGTATACAAGTAAAAAGTTTGGACCAGATCATTCTTCAAGTTTCGTGGCAACAGTTATTTTTGAAGATATAAGTGAAAGTTTTATGATCGATGGTCCTGTTACTTTGTCAAAGAAGGAAGCAGAAAATACTGCAGCATTACAAGCAATTATCTATTTGAAAAATACTTATAATATTACTGTGAAAGATGTGCATTTTCATGAAATTGAAGCTGTCAAGCTATCAACGCAAAATATGCATAAAGCCTATGAAGAGTTGAAGAACAAATATGAAGATGTAATGAAAGAATTACATGAGTTGAAGCAGACAATAAAAAAGGAGTTATCATAGAAGATGAAGAAAGAGTGATTGAAGTAGATACAAGATATCCACATCATACATCAAAGAGAAGAGCATGTGCCATAAGAGATTTTCCTCCTGGTTGCAGTTCAAATCAGTAATTGAAGATATTATGAAAAATTACAAATTAAGGGGAGATGTTGGAATTAATTTGTAATAAATGAGTGTGGAAGTCTAAGTGTCTTTTGTATTTTCTATGTGACATTAATGAGTGTGGAAGTCTAAGAGATATCTAGAAGAATGAAGAGTCAGTTATGAAAACGAAGAGACACATGGGAAGACTAAAAGGTTACATTATGATGTATTTATGAGAGAAGCTCAATAGGCACTTTCTATGTCTATAAATAGGTCAATATGTATTGAGTTTAAGTGAGTGAGAAAAGTTTATGAAATAAGATTCTAAATGTTATTACTCTCACTCCAAGCATTTCATTTTTGAGCATTATCCAAGTACCTATCTATCAAAGTTTTATTTTATCCTACAATTGGTATCAGAGCTTCTTGTGTGCCCACCTTGTTTCCAACATTGATGAGCTGCTCATTTGTTGTGAAAGGAGTACGCTATTCCCAAAATCAAGTTAATCTCGATCAATATCACAACCCATTGGTTTAAGTCCAGGATAAAATTGTTGGCACCAAATAGGCCTGCAACTTAAGCAATCAGACCCAACATTGAGCTTGCGAGATGTTGATCCAAGTTCTACCATGAGCCTCTTTATATTTTATTCCTTGCCCCGGCTGATCTGGTTGCAGCCATTTGAACCACTGCCATACCTGGCAAGAAGAATAAACAAAATCCGAAACTCCCTCTTTGATTCACATGCTGCACACATGGAATAAATTAATTTGATCTAGTTGAAGAATGGTTGCATGACAAACTTAAGATTTCCTAGCTGGCTGGCCATCCATGCTCTAATAATTGTTGAACAAGTCTCTAATCACCTTCAAAAAGAATTAAGGATTGGCAAATTTCGTAGAATCAGTGCCAGCCTGCAGAAATTCAGCAAATGAAGAGATGGATTACAATTGTACTACATTTTTCTTCTACCTTTCTTTGATATTCTGATTTACTGGCTTATACATCTTATGACTAAGGTTTGACTTGGTTGATCAGTGCAATATCATTAGATACGAAGGATTTGATTTACACGCGATTGCATTTTCAAAGGCCAGTGAATATTTGAGCGGCATTTAAAAGTGCTAGTAATTTTAAGTATTGCAATTCCTGGAAAGCAGAACAAAAAAGAAAAAGACCTTCCAGTACGACTCCTTCCAACGAGGGATCATCCTGCTGCCAACTATAACTACAGAAGACCAGCATTCATCCATTTTCGAACAACAGCCAGCAAATCCTTGTCAGGATCGATGAGACTCCAAAGAGAGGCAGCAGCAGTCTCGGTGTCCACCAGTCCACCATTTTCGAACCTCAGATAGAGCAGTTCACCCCGAAGCCACCCAGTTGTCGGCGCACAGGCGACACGGCTGGGGCACCCTCTTCGCCCTCCGCCTCGCCGTCCTAGAGAAAGCGGCCAGCAGCCTCGGCACGCTGGCATTCATCTGGGCCACTGTCATCCTCCTAAGTGGGTACTCCACTACTCTGGTGAGCACTGACTTCTGGTTTGTAACCATAATCCTCCTCAGCGAAAGCACCAGAATTTTCAGCCGGAGTCACGAGCTCGAGTGGCAGCACCAGGCGACGTGCTCCCTCGCGGAGACCGGGCGGCGGAGCTGTTAGAACTAAACTTGATTATTGGAAATTGCTGTTATTTAATTACATAGGAAATTGCTGTTATAGGAAATTGCTGTTATTTAATTGCATAAGAAATTGCTGTTATTTAATTGCATAGGAAGTAGCTATTCTGAATTAAGTATTGTGGAAAACTAAGAATCATTTTGTAATTATAAAAGGCCATGTATCCTCTCACGTTTCAGCATGGAAAAAATAGAAAGAAACAAGAAATTTTTCCAAAAGAAAATATCTTCTCCTCTTCCAACAAATTTGGTATCAGAGCCACAAAAGATCCATGGCCTCCATGAACTTTGTTCAATCCCAAATACCCAAACTCACCAAAGACAACTATGACAACTGGAGTATCCAAATGAAGGCTTTGCTTGGATCCCTTGATGTTTGGAATCTTGTAGAAGATGGCTACATGGAGCCGACCGAAGGTGAAGCAATGCTCACACAAGAGCAAAGAAAGCAACATAAGGAGTCAAAAAAGAAAGACAAGAAGGCTCTCTACACACTATACCAAAGTGTAGATGAAGGCACATTCGAGATTATCGCTGGAGCTGCAACATCAAAGGAGGCATGGGACTTTTTGCATAAGGCACATAAAGGAGCAGAAAAGGTGAAAAAGATTCGGCTACAATCTTTGAGGTCTGAATTTGAATCTTTCAAAATGATAACTGAGGAGTTAATTTCTAATTATTTTTCAAGATTGATGTCTATAGTCAATCAATTGAAAAGAAATGGTGAAGAAATTACTAATGTTCGAATCATGGAGAAAATTTTGCGCTCTTTAGATGCAAAATTTGACTTCATTGTTGTAGCCATTGAAGAATCAAAGGAATTAGAAGAGATGACTATAGAGCAACTCATGGGCTCTTTACAAGCACATGAGCAAAAGCTGTCTAAAAGGATGGAGGAGAAATCCATCGAGCAAGTACTTCAAACAAATCTTACACTACAAGAAAAAGGTGATCTTAAAGGTCAAACAAGTTTCCATGGTCGAGGCCGTGGAAGAAGAGGAAGAGGTGGAAGATTTCATCAAGATCAACCTCAAAGAAGTCAAGGAGACATAAGAGACCATCATGCCCGAGGTCGTGGTAGAGGAAGATTTTTTAATCCTAGAGGAAGAGGAAGGTATGGACAACAAGCACTACAATGTTTTATTTGCAAAAAATATGGGCACTATGCTAAAGATTGTTGGTACAAAGATAATGTTAATTATGTTGATGAGAAAATTCATTTTACAAAAGAACAACAAGAAGAAGTAACTCTACTTTTGGCCTACAATAACATTTCTGGTGCTATCAAAAGAAGTACTTGGTATCTAGACACAGGTGCTAGCAATCATATGTGTGGGATAAAGGACATGTTTTTTAAGATGGATGAAAGCTTCAAAGGCTCGGTGACTTTTGGAGACTTCTCTAAAAGGCCAGTTGAAGGGAAAGGTAAAATCCTTATCAAGCTTCAAAATGGCACTCAAAATTTTATTTCAGATGTCTATTATGTTCCAGACATTAAAAATAACATTCTTAGTTTGGGCCAATTGCTTGAAAAAGGCTATGACATTCACATGAAAGAATTGGGTCTTTCTATCAGAGACAACAACAATATCTTATTGCACATGTTCCTATGTCAAAAATAGAATGTTTGAGCTAAGTTTGCATGTTGATGGCTCCTCTTGTATGTTAACACAAAGTCTTGATGACTCTACTCTATGGCATCTTAGATATGGACATTTAAACTTTGATGGATTAAAACTTTTGTCTAGCAAGAATATGGTGACAGGAATGCCTTGGCTGAAAATGTCTAAGGAAAAATGTGAAACTTGCATAGTTGGAAAGCAACAAAGGAGAACCTTCATTTCAGGAAGATCAAGAAGAGCAACAAAACCATTGGAATTGATACATTCAGATGTTTGTGGCCCAATCAAACCAACAACTATGGGAGGTAATGAATATTATCTTTCTTTCACTGATGATTATTCTGGAAAGACATGGGTTTATTTATTAAAAAAAAAGAATGAAGTGTTTTAGAAATTTAAGGAATTTAAGTTGCTTGTTGAAAAACAAAGTGATTTTCAAATTAAAGCTTTGAGATCGGATCGTGGTGGTGAGTATTTATCCAAAGAGTTTTCAAATTTTTTCAAAGCACAAGGAATTTTTCATCAGGTTACTATGCCTTATTCACCTCAGCAAAATGGGGTTTCAGAAAGAAAAAATCGAACTATTTTAAATATGGTTCGATGTATGTTGAAAGATAAAAATATGCCTAAAGAATTTTGGGGAGAAGCAGTTGCTTGTGCAGTTTATTTGTTGAACAGATTTCCATCAAAAAGGCTTCACAATATGACACCTGAGCAAGCATGGAGTTCATACAAGCCTAAGGTTGATCATCTTCGCATTTTTGGAAGTGTTGCTTATGTCAAAGTGCCTGATGAGAAAAGGATCAAACTTGATGACAAAGGAGAAAAGTGTATTCTTTTAGGATATGCTGAAAATTCAAGTGGCTATAAGTTGTATATCCTATTACAAAGAGAGTGATTTTTTCAAGAGATGTTGAATTTGATGAAAAGCAAATGTGGAGCTGGCAAGATAACAATAAAATACAAGAAAATAATGAAGAAGAAGAGTCACAACATCAAGAAGAAATTCCATCAACTCCACAACAAAGTCCAAGACATTCATCTCCATAAGAAAGTTCCAGTGGCTCATCCTCAAATAGAGCACACAAAACTCGGAGTGTGCAAGAATTGCTTGACGTCACAAGGCGTCTTGATGCTAATGATTATACTATGTTTTGTCTTTTTGCAGGTTATGATCCAATTGAGTTTTATGAAGCAAATAAAGAAGAAAAATGGAGACATGCCATGCATGAAGAAATTTCATCAATAGAGAAAAATGACACTTGGGAACTCACAAATCTTCCCCAAGGTCATCAAGCCATTGGAGTCAAATGGGTGTATAAAACAAAAACAAATGCAAGTGGATAAATAGAAAAACACAAAGCCCGCTTGGTAGTAAAAGGCTACAAACAACAATATGACATTGACTATGATGAAGTTTTCTCTCCTGTTGCTCGAATGGAAATGGTACGCCTTTTCATTTCCTTAGCAGCACAAATGAAATGAAAATTTTCAAATGGATGTGAAATCAGTTTTTTTGAATGGATATTTGAATGAAGAAGTTTATGTAGAACAACCTTTGGGTTTCATTCAAAAGGACAAGAAGACAAAGTCTACAAACTCAAACGAGCTCTTTATGGATTGAAACAGGCTCCACGAGCTTGGAATACAAGGATTGACAAGTATTTTGCTGAAAATGGTTTTCAAAAATGCCTTCTTGAACATTCTCTTTATATGAAGTCTAATCATGTTGGTGATGTTCTATTTGTTTGTCTATATGTGGATGATTTGATATTCACAGGAAATAATCTTGCAATGATTGAAGTTTTCAAGACTTCAATGATCAAAGAATTTGAAATGACAGATTTTGGCTTAATGTCTTATTTTCTAGGTATTGAAGTAAATCAATCAGATGAAGGCATATTTATTTCACAAAGCGAATATGCAAAGAAAATTTTGGAGAAATTCAAGATGAAGAATTGCAATTCAAGCACCACTCCAATTGAATACAATACTAAATTAAGTAAAGATGGAGAAGGAGATCTTGTCAATCCAACATATTATAAAAGTTTGGTTGGAAGCTTAAGATATCTTACAAATACAAGGCCGGATATTGCTTATAGTGTTGGAGTTATAAGTCGTTACATGGAGAAGCCAAGAATGGATCATTTAATTGTTGCAAAAAGAATCCTTCGATATATCAAAGGTACGCAAGATTATGGTATTTTCTATTCATCTACTAATCCAATAAAATTAGTTGGTTTTTGTGATAGCAATTGGGCAGGAGATATTGATGATAGAAAAAGTACGAGTGGATTTGCCTTTTATATTGGAAGTGGAGCATTTACATGGTCTTCAAAGAAACAACAAATTGTTACACTTTCATCATGTGAAGCAGAGTATGTTGCTGCAGCAAATTGTGTTTGTCATGCACTTTGGCTTCAAAGACTACTACAAGAAATGAAGATTTCACATGAAGAGCCAACCAACATTTTTGTTGATAATAAATCTGCTATACAACTTGCAAAAAATCCAGTCTTCCATGATCGAAGTAAGCATATTGATACAAGATTTCACTTCATTCGAGATTGTATCAAAAATCAAGAAGTGCAACTTCTCCACATTTCAACAAAAGATCAGGTAGCTGATATCTTCACAAAAGCCCTCAAGGAAGAAGAGTTCAAGAAGTTGAGAAGCATGCTTGGAGTCATGAAGAATCAAGTTTAAAGGGGGGTGTTGGAACTAAACTTGATTATTGGAAATTGCTGTTATTTAATTCATAGGAAATTGCTGTTATAGGAAATTGTTGTTATTTAATTGCATAGGAAATTACTGTTATTTAATTGCATAGGAAGTAGCTATTCTGAATTAAGTATTGTGGAAGACCAAGAGTCATTTTGTAATTATAAAAGGCCATGTATCCTCTCACGTTTCAGCATAAAAAAATAGAAAGAAATCAGAAATTTTTCCAAAAGAAAATATCTTCTCCTCTTCCAACAGGAGCTTCAGCGCACTCAAGTCCAAGTCTCATTTCATCCTCCGGGTCCTCAGAGTTTGTCTACGGCCATCGTTGATCGCGCGGTTAGAAAGCAATGACGGCCGGCAACTGAGTGATGACAGAAACAGTGAGAAGGTGAGGGAATACCAGAAACAAATAGCTCAATCCTTGATGCTAAGGACCTGGTGGTATAGAGAGTAATTTTAAAGTATAGAGAGTAATTTTTGTGCTGTATATAGCAGCTCCCTTATTTTGAAATGATATATAGGCACCTTGATTAGTGAAATTTAAAAGTTGATTGTTGATGCTGGATCACCAGATTATTTGTTTAGGGTTTCTTTTTCAGATCTCTCTCTTTTTTTCTTTCTTTTGAAGGAAGAAGTCCCCCCCCCCCCTCCTTCCTCTCCCTTTTTATCCTCCTTTTATTATTATTTATCTTTTTTTTTCTCATTATCCTGGATGTCCACGTGTAGGATAAGTGTTCATCTTGCATTACGTGGTCATTCAGTGATAATGCTTAATAAGGATATTAAGAAACTTGCTCATGAAGGAATCCTTTTTCATGATGATCTTGATTATCCCAAAGGAATGTCAGAGGTAGTGGAGACGTCAGAGTGAGGGAAAAGGGATCTGGCTCCAAAATAGAGGTTCAGTGTCCCCTTTTGGGTATTTGTCTTATGCGAACCATTTAAGGCATGATGTTTTTAGCATTTCTCGATTTCTGTTCCGAATATGATGGCTTATCTTGTTTAATGGTTCTGACGTGGGGATTATTCTTAAACCGGGGGATCGCCTGAGGCTGGGTGCTGCCTAGACCTCTGGAGGCCGCCCAAGACTGGGGGGCCGCCCAGGACTTGGGGGCCGTCCAAGTTCTAGGGGCCGCCTAGACTCTGGAGGCCGCCCAAGACTGGGGGCCGCTCAGGACTGGGGGCCGCCCAGGATGGGGGCCGTCCAAGAGGGGCCGCTAGGATCGGAGGCCGCCTAGACTTTGGAGGCCGCCCAAGACTGGGGGCCGCCCAAGAGAGCTCTAGGGGCCGCCTAGACCTCCAAGACTGGGGGCCGCCCAGGACTGGGGGCCGTCCAAGTTCTAGGGGCCGCCTAGACTCTGGAGGCCGCCCAAGACTGGGGGCCGCCCAGGACTGGGGGCCGCCCAGGACTGGGGGCCGCCGACTCTAGGGGCCGCCTAGGACCGGAGGCCGCCCGACTGGAGGCCGCCCAAGACTGGGGGCCGCCCAGGACTGGGGCCGCCCAAGACTAGGGGCCGCCTAGACAGGCCGCCCAAGACTGGGGGCCGCCCTGGGGGCCGTCCCTCTAGGGGCCGCCTAGACTCTGGAGGCCGCCCAAGACTGGGGGCCGCCCAGGACTGGGGGCCGTCCCTAGGGGCCGCCTAGACTCTGGAGGCCGCCCCGCCGCCCAGGACTGGGGGCCGCCCTGGGGGCCGTCCCTAGGGGCCGCCTAGACTCTGGAGGCCGCCCTGGGGGCCGCCCAGGACTGGGGGCCGCCCAGGACTGGGGGCCGTCCAAGCTCTAGGGGCCGCCTCGGAGGCCGCCCGGACTGGAGGCCGCCCAAGACTTAGGCCGCCCAAGACTGGGGGCCGCCCAGGACTGGGGGCCGCCCGGGGCCGCCTAGACTCTGGAGGCCGCCCAAGAAGGACTGGGGGCCGCCCAGGGGGGGCCGTCCAAGCTGCCTTTTATTTATTTAGTTTAACTATTTTGCACATTATCCATATCATATGCCCCCTCGCCCATCTTCTTGTATACATGCGTGGCATGCGTATGCAAGGAGGAAGGGCGGAAAAATTTGAATTTCGAAAATTCAGTATGTGATAAGTGATACTTTGGAAAAAGGGAAAAGAGGGGAGGCGCGTTTCTGAGAGGATGGCGTCTTTTCACCTGTCCGGCTATACGGACGAGCCATCATGTATTCTTGTGGCGCCCGAGGCGTCATGTCTGGCTTATATATATTAAAAAGATCGTCCCTTTCCTTTAGTTCTCGATTTTGTGTGTCTTCCTCCGTCTTTACCTCCTCAAGCCCAGGTTAGTTGGCTTTTTTCTCCTCCTTTTTCTTTATGGACCCTTCCGTAGATAGAAAAGGCAAGGGTCCCATGAAGGAGCCCTCCCGAGAGGAGATCCTTCGGGCACGTCGAGAGGCCTTGGGAGGGGTAATCATCCGCGGGGACCAACCCGCTGCTCATCCAGTCAACCCGTGTCTAGGTCATTACCTCAATCTCTTAGGGCTCCTGGTTCGTCTGCCGGTCATGAGGTGGAGCCTCCTGTGGCTGTCTCCAAACTAGGTGGGCCGGCGGACATTGCTTCAGTAATGTCCTCACAGGACCTTAGAAATCTTAGGGCTCAATTTGGAGTTCCGGATAACATTCAGCTTTCTGTCCCTCTTCCAGAGGACAGGGTTAGTCGAGGGCAACCGGGTAAGATCGCTCTATACGAAGAGTTTTTTAAGAGCGGTCTACGATTGCCGTTTCACCCCTTTTTTATAAATTTGTTAAATCGGTACCACCTTATTCCGGCACAGCTCACTCCCAATTCCATCCGAGTTATATTTTCGTTTTTAGTCCTTTGCTCTTTCCATGGAGCCTCTGCTAGACTTTCCTTGTTTAGGTCCCTGTATAGAATCCGAAACCCAGTTAGGGATGGGTGGTGGAGTTTTGCCTCAAGACCTAAAAGGGTTCTAAAACTCAACCTCCCCTCCAAAATCAAAGGGTGGAAGTCTAGGTTTTTTTATGCGCACTTGGAGGGGTTAGATGTGGATTGGGGTACCCCAGATACCAGCTCAAACCAGAACGCGAGCATTGAAGAAAGAGACCGCGAGCTATTTAATACTTTAATTTCTACAATTATTCCCCCTAGTAGGGAGTTACTATCGGAGGGTAATCTCCGGGAGGCTGCGTTCGTGCCGGTGTCGCTGGCTGCAGCGCCCGGTGAGCTTCAAAGAATTTACCTTTTCTTTTTTCTTTTTCCTCTTTAGCTAACCCTATGTTTGTCATTTTGTAGCAATGAAGTTCTCTCGAGATTTCTTGGTATCACAGCTTCGAAAAAGGGAGAGGAGTGGACGTGATACGCCAGCGGGGGCGAACCTAAAAGACCCCGTCAACTGGGATCGGACAGTCAGGTCCAACCTCCAGCGGTCATCCCTGAGGCGACCTTGATAGAGGATAGTGAAGAGGAAATGAGTCCTCCGACGAGGGTCCCTGTAGGAGGTCCTGCCGAGAGCATTCCATCTCCCGCGCAGAGTGTTGGGGAATCTACAAGGGACGTAGAAGCAGCTAAAGCTGACTTGCCAGGTCCTTCGTTATCGTGGAAGCTGATGTTCCTGCTCCCGCCTCACCGGGTACTTCAAGGACCCCGCGCTCGGCTCCCCAACCACCTGGCGAGAATATTGGATACAAGAGTTGTCTATCAGAGACAATCCTTAAGCTCGCGCCTTGCCCAGATTTCAAGATAAGCTGAGGAAGGTAACACAGGCAGAGGCGTTTGATACTATGTTTACCGCTACCCTGCAGGTAAAGTCTGATTTTTGCTTCCTTTTGGTTATCAAACTTGGATACTGACCGAGTGCGTTTCGCAGACGGCTAATGGTCTCTTCGTGCTGCGCGAAGACTTAGACAAAGCTAAGTCCCGGAATGCCAGTCTAGATAAAGAGTTGGTGGATTCTAGGGCCCGAGAATCAAAAGCATTGCATGACCTTCGGGTCATGCAGGAAGATTATCGGACCTGGAAAGGAAGGGCAGAGCAAGAACTGCGGAGTTTAGACGCTCAGCTGTGTGAGGTTCGAGCAAGGTTGCTGCCAACAGAAGAAAAGTTAAAAGAAACTTCCCTCAGGCTGGAACACACGGAGAATCGAGCAGATAGTGCAGAGGCCACCGCTCGTGACGCCATGGAAAAGCTGGTTTTAGCTGAGAAGGACACCAAAAATGCCCTTGATAGAGTCGCAGCAGCAATGATAGAGGCTCAGAAGAAGATGGCTGCGATTGAGACCGAAGCTCAGGAAAAGATAGCTGTGGCTGAGGCCAAGCTCGGGAAAAGGTGGCCATAGCGGAAGCTAGAGCCAGGGATGCTATCAAAGAATACAAGGGCTCCCCAGATTTTGAAGCGGAGTTCCAGGAGGCTGCCCTAGACGCTTTTGTGGAAGGCTTTGAGAAATGTAAAGCGGATACTGGCCCGACAATTCAACTTAAAGGACCTCGAGCGTTTTCGACCCGTAGATGACGAAGAAGTTTCCGATAGGGAGGTCGAAGATGTGGTGAGTGAGGCAGTGGCGACTGAGACTCTCGCTGCAGAAAAGCCTCTTGCCGAGGAGCCGGCTGCCAATCCTGACGCTGAGAAAGAGCCTTCAAAGAACTGATCCAGGGTGTTGAGTTTTATCTTGATTTTTATCTTAAATTCGGTTCCATTTAAGGACCTTTTTGTTGTAAAAATCCGTCTGCTGACAAGATTTAACTCCAAATGAATGAATGTTACTTTTATCGATCTGGTTTAGTTAATATTTCCTCTGCTTTATTTTTGGCTCCGTTTGCGGATCAAGACAATGGTGCTGCTTGATTTAGATGGCCTGCCAGTACTGACTATTCTTGAAGCGCAACTCAAAGTTACCCTAACCAGGGATTACACTTTCTTAGGAATGAGTTATACTTGGACCGTAGGGCCATAAGGGTCAAGGACTTGACCTCCTCAGGGGTGAGTTACACCGGCCTGGGGGTGTCCTTTGGACCGTAGGGCCGTCGAGCCGCCTGTCAGGCGAGGCCGCTTAAGTCGAGGACTTGAACCTCCTCAGGGGTGAGTTACACCGGCCTGGGGGTGTCCTTTGGACCGTAGGGCCGTCGAGCCGCCTGTCGTGGCGAGGCCGCTTAAGTCGAGGACTTGAACCTCCTCAGGGGTGAGTTACACCGGCCTGGGGGTGTCCTTTGGACCGTAGGGCCGTCGAGCCGCCTGTCGTGGCGAGGCCGCTTAAGTCGAGGACTTGAACCTCCTCAGGGGTGAGTTACACCGGCCTGGGGGTGTCCTTTGGACCGTAGGGCCGTCGAGCCGCCTGTCGTGGCGAGGCCGCTTAAGTCGAGGACTTGAACCTCCTCAGGGGTGAGTTACACCGGCCTGGGGGTGTCCTTTGGACCGTAGGGCCGTCGAGCCGCCTGTCGTGGCGAGGCCGCTTAAGTCGAGGACTTGAACCTCCTCAGGGGTGAGTTACACCGGCCTGGGGGTGTCCTTTGGACCGTAGGGCCGTCGAGCCGCCTGTCGTAAAGCCTTAATTATTCAAAGATATGTGTTCAAAAGTGCAGACTTATTTAACGTTTACGCAAATACATTATATCACTGGTAATACGGCCGAAGGTTGTCTGCATTCCATGTTCGGGGAATTAGTTGTCCGTCTAGATCTTCTAGCTGGTATGCTCCACGGTGAAGAACCTTTCTCACCCGATAGGGTCCTTCCCAGTTCGGGGATAGTTTGCCCCCTTCCGTTGGTTTGGACACCGAAGCTCTTCTTAGAACTAAGTCTCTCTGACGAAAGTCCTTCGGGCGAACGCGAGCGTTGTAATACCTGGCTACCTGTTGTTGGTATGCTGCAATCTTAACTCGAGCCTGATCTCTTGCTTCATCAATGAGGTCAAGACTGGCTCTTAAGCCGGGGAGGTTGTCTGCTTCATTATATGCTTCTACTCGGCCACTTGGCAAGCCAATTTCAACGGGAATAACAGCTTCGGAACCAAAAACCAGGTTGAATGGCGTCTCTCCTGTCGGCACCCTGGGTGTTGTGTGGTATGCCCAGAGCACGCTCGGGAGCTCTTCTACCCATCTTCCTTTGGATGTATCCAATCTAGTTCTTAGTCCTCGTAATATCATGCGATTTGTAACTTCAGCTTCTCCGTTAGATTGTGGATGGCCGACGGAGGTGAATCGTTGCACGATACCGAGGTCAGTACAGAAAGTCCGAAAGGCGTTGTTGTCAAACTGTCGGCCATTGTCGGTGATAAGAGTGTGTGGGATGCCGTAGCGACAAATAATGGTTTTCCAGAAAAAGGTTTTAACTTTAGCTTCAGTAATTTTGGCAAGTGCTTCAGCCTCGACCCATTTAGTAAAATAATCAATGGCCACTAGTAGAAATTTGCGCTGTCCTGTCGCAGGGGGGAAAGGGCCGAGGATATCCATACCCCACTGAGCGAAGGGCCAGGGGGAAGAAAGAGAACTTAGCTGAGAAGACGGTTGCCGTTGAATGTAGGCATACCGTTGGCATGAATCACATCTTTTCACTAATTCTGTTGCATCCTCTTGCATGGTGAGCCAGTAGTATCCTTGTCGGAGAGCCTTGCGTGCTAAAGATCGTCCTCCAGAATGATTCCCACAGATGCCTTCATGAATTTCCCTAAGGACATAATCAGCATCTACTGAACTAACACATTTGAGGAGGGGCTGAGAGAAGGATTTTTTATAAAGTTGACCTTCTAATAGCACAAATTTAGAAGCCCTCCGCTTAAGCAGCTTAGCTTCTTCAAGATCAACCGGGAGAACGCCGTCTTTTAGATACCGGACATAAGGTTCCATCCAGGTTTCTTTTTGGATAATGGGCAGGACTTCCTCAGTAGCTTCGATGCTAGGTGCCTCCAGATACTCAATATAGGTCTTCCCCATAGAACTATCCATGGAGGTAGCTAATCGGGCCAACATGTCGGCCCTAGCATTTTCGCCTCTGGGTATATAACTAATAACAAAGTGATCCAATAAGGGAATCAATGATCTAACTTTATTCAGATATTGAAACATGATAGGGTCACGGGCCTCATACTCTCCTGATACTTGGGCGGAAATGAGCTGTGAGTCGGTGAAGACTCGAAGACTTCTGATTCCCATTCCATGCGCTAGCTTGATTCCGGTCAGCAAAGCCTCATACTCAGCTTGATTATTGGTGGCTCAAAGAGAAAACGAAGAGCATATTCTACTATCGTGCCCTCCGGGCTAGCGAGAATGAGTCCAGCTCCGCTGCCTTGTGAGTTAGAGGCCCCATCAACATGGAGGACCCAGGCTTCATGATCCGTCACCTCATTATCCGACAGAATTCGGGGAAGTTCTTCTTGAGGCTGTTCAGACCAGGTGCATTCTACTAAGAAATCAGCCAAAACCTGAGATTTCAAAGATGCCCTGGGTTGAAATGATAAGTCGAACTCTCCCAGTTTGATGGCCCACTTGGCTAGCCGGCCAGAAGTGTCGGGCCGCGACAAAATAGCTCTGAGAGGTTGATCAGTGAGGACGACTATAGGATGAGCTTGGAAATAAGGTCTGAGTCGCCGGGCAGAAACGAATAAAGCGAAGATCACTTTCTCTGCTTTAGAATACCTCTCCTCCGGACCATGAAGTACTTTGCTGGTATAATATACAGGTCGTTGAACGGCATGGTCGCCGACACGCACCAAAACAGAACTAACGGCTTCCGAAGAAGCCGCCAAGTAAAGGAAAAGTTTCTCTCCCTCCTCCGGCTTAGATAGTAGGGGTGGTGTAGCTAAGAACTCCTTGAGTTCTTCGAAAGCTTGCTGGCATTCATCCGTCCATTCAAAGCCATCTGCTTTACGCAGGATTTTAAAGAAGGGCAAACATCTCTCAGCTGATCTGGACAGGAATCGGCTTAACGCTGCTATCCTCCCGGTGAGTTGTTGCACCTCCTTCTTACACATAGGTTGTCTCATACTGAGGATGGCTTGAATTTTCTCTGGGTTTGCTTCAATCCCACGCCGGGTGACCAAGAAACCCAAGAATTTCCCTGCTGTAACTCCAAATGCACACTTGCGGGGGTTGAGCTTTATTCTATGGAGCCGGAGGTTGTGGAAAGTTTCCTGCAGGTCAGTGACATGGTCGGTGGCATATGTGCTTTTTGTCAACATGTCATCTACATACACTTCCATATTCCGACCGAGTTGGCTTTTAAACACCTTGTTCATCAGCCTCTGATATGTAGCTCCCGCGTTCTTCAATCCGAAGGGCATTACTTTATAACAATAAATACCCTTCTCAGTGATAAAAGAAGTATGCTCTTCATCTGCGGGGTCCAACTTTATCTGGTTATACCCTGAGAAAGCATCCATGAAACTAAGGAGTTCATGACCAGAAGTCGAATCTACTAACTGGTCGATGCGGGGCAGTGGAAAACTGTCCTTAGGACAGGCTTTGTTCAAATCTGTGTAGTCGATGCATATTCTCCATCCTCCGCTGGCTTTCCGAACCATAACAACATTGGCTAGCCAATCAGGATATCGTGCTTCTCGAATATGACCGGCCATAAGCAACTTGTCAACCTCCGCATCAATGACCTTATGCCGCTCAGGAGCAAAACTCCTCTTCTTCTGGCGGATAGGGCGGCAGCTTGGATTAATATTAAGTTGATGAGTAATTA
>UESW01001769.1:283926-361138 GCA_900491605.1 Calamus simplicifolius | reverse complement strand
TCGTAAATAAATTTTTTTTTATTATTTACTGTTTTATTGCATCGCTATACGTCGCTAATTAACATATTTATTTTAACAAACATTGCGATGCACTGGATTGCATCGTAATATTTTTATTTCATAATACATATTCTTAAAATAAATTTTATTTAAATTAATTGCGACGCAATTGCATCGCTAAATTTAAAAAATTTTATTTTTTTTTTCTGGTTTATTGCGTCGCTAATGCGTTGCTATTTAAATAATTAAGTTTTAAAAACATTGCGATGCACTGTATTGTGTCGTAATATTTTTTTATATTAATATTTATAAAATTAATTTTATTTAAAATAATTACGACGCAATTAGTGCATCGCTAATTAAAATTAATTTTTATAATTTTCTGATCTATTGCGTCGCTAATGCATCGCTATTTAAAATTATTTTTTTTTCCAAAAATATTACGACCCATTGAGTTGCGTCGCAATATTTTTATTTTATAATTATATTTATAAAATTAATTTTTTTAATTAATATTTGCGACGTAATTTTTGCGTTGCTATATTAAATATATTTTTTCTCATTTTATGTTTATTACGTCGCTAATGCGTCACTATTTAATATAATTAATTTTTTTAAAAAATATTGTGACGTACTTAGCTGCGTTGTAATATTTTATTCCTTTAATAATATTTTTAAAAAATATATTTATAAATATTGCGATGCATTTTTGGTCGCTAAATTTAAAAATTATTTTTATTTTATGGTTTATGAGTCGCTAATGCGTCGCTATTTGCGTCGCAATATTTTTTTGACGCGGAGGCATCGCAATGTAGTCGCAATTTTAGCGCGCATCTTTGCGTTGCTAAAATTGCGTCGCTATTTCATTTTTCTTATAGTGCCAGGGAGAAGCAGTCATCGGAGATAGCAGCACCGCCGGAGATCAGGACGATGACGTCTGCAGCACTAATCTTAAAGCAGACCCAAAGAAGAGAACCAGAACCCCGCTCACATGATTCTTAAAGCACATAAAACCTACTCAAGTTGCTCATTGACCATATATTCATTTTCAAGCTAGACATGTAAAATGTCAACATATTCTCATTATGACAATCTCTACCCAGCCAATATTCACAATCTGACGAATATTCTTTGTCATCATGCACCTAAGTTTCAAATCTCAAGCTATCAAGTTTCAAGGCGCTGCTCTCGTAACAATCCATACAAATATTTGACAACTCATAAAATTGATTTACTAGGAATGGTGAGATAATTTTAAAACTAATATTTTTTGTTAAGTTTTTTAGTCAAAAATTGAATTTATTTTTAACAGATTGAAGTCCAAATTAGTTAATCAAAATTTCAATTTAAAGTAGATCTGACAAAACTATTTTCTATGCTGAAAATTCTAACCACTTGAACTTTTATTTTTAAAATACCAAGCCCTCATATTTCTTCTTCCTATTTTCTGTAACATTATAAATTACTTACATATCTCTTTTTCTCCCATCCTTCTCCTACTAACAATTTATTTCAACTCTTCTTTCATATATATATATATATATATATATATATATATATATATATATTAGTTAAAATATGTAATCAAATAATGTTTATATTAGAAATAGAATCGAACCAATTTATAGACATATTATTGCTTAAGTTTATAAAAAGAATTCAAACCGATTTATCTTAGTTTTGAAGCAAATTTTGGCTAAGGCCACAGTAACAATCAAAAGGGATTAATTACAGAAAATAATATAATTTTTTTTTATTTTATATAAATATTTAAAATTTATGGGCTTTCATCAATGTATTTCTTAATGCTCTTTTGGATGGAAAGAAAAGTGGAAGGAAAGAAAATTAGAAGGAAAGAAAAGTGAAGGAAAGAAAATTGGAGAGAAATATTTTTCCTTCTGTTTAAAACGAGTGGATGGAAAATAGTGAGAGAGAAACGTAATGATAAAATATTCTTATTATAATGATTAAAAATGTAACAGTTATTTTTTTGAAAAGATCAATATTGGAATGAAAAAAAAAAATGAAAGGCACTTTTGAGTTTTCTCTCTAAAATCTCTTCGATTTTGAAAGAAAACTTGATGTGGGACCCCCACTTTTTTTCTTATTTTTTTTTCTCTAATTTTTTTTCTTTATTTTTTTTTTTTTTTCTTCCAACTTTCTTTTTCGTCCAAACAAGATATAAAGAAAAATTTTATACATCACGCAGATATTGACCTGTATTTACATACAGCAAGAGTATTACTATATATATATATCTATATATATATATATATATATATATATAAAAGATGCAATGGACAAAGAATTACTCATTCTCAAATTATTCTAACAGCTAAAGGGCGAAAGGAAAAGCCTCCGCATATCAACGAGTAGGGAGTTGGCGCGCGTAACTCCCTCTGCCGTCCATCCATCCCAGGAGACGACCCGACCACGAGATATTATATATATAGTATTTAGTTACTCGTTGGTCATCGTTAAAATCTCGGCCGTAGAAGCGTCGCTTTCTGAGTTCTGACCGCGGAGGCGGCCGCCGTCACGCTGGGTGCGCACTATTGATGGTAACCCCGACGCCAGTCCAAGGGAGCTGGTCTCAGCGTAGTATCACGATCCACGTGCTTTTGGAAGTCCCTTTCCTTTTTCCGTCCGCACGCGACCCGCCCGAGGTTAGAAATGATGGACCATGACTCGAGCCACATTTTGACCAATCGACTTAGTGCTGGAGAAGTATGCAATGCATCACGTGCCGCCAGTCTGAACAGGGCTGCCGTATTCTCCGCTGCAGCCCCCTGAAACAGAGAGGGTCAGGCTTTTTCCCATCCCCACCCTAGCGGTTTTCATTTCTCATAATTTTTTTTTAATTTTTTTTAAAAAAAATAAAAAATAAAAAGGTAATATAAATAGATTGATTACATATATTAATATGATGAATTAATAAAGTAAACAATAAAATTTTAATTTTAGTAGAATTATAAAAAATTAATTAATTATAGTTTAACATTTAATTATTTATATTTTTATAACTAAAGCTATTTCACAATTAGACATATTTTGAAACTAATTTTTTTTTAAAAAAAAAGAAAACTTTTAAGATAAAATGGTGATATTAGAAGATGTAAATACCTAAAATTTATAACTAACCGAACAAAAATAAAAGATACATAAGAGGGTTTTGAGATATATTTAAAATAATAAATGAAAAAGTAATTTTATTTTATAGGAAAGTAATTGAGTTTGAGTTCAAGAATGAAGACCTCGGTTTTTGACCCTACTAAAGTGGGTCTCCTTGGGGACCGAGCTTTTTCATTTCCACTGCCATCTTTAAGTCTAAAGTATTAATTTATTTCCTCCAAGTCTAAAGTATTAATTTGACTTCCGTTGAATGGTTGCTGCGGGGGAGAACAAGGTGGCTTTGGTGGCTTTGAAGATGGTCAAAAAAAAAAAAAAAAGAAGTTATGGATGGACATGGTATGATTTGATATATTTGGTAGCTTTTAAGTTGCTAAGGTTTGTGGCCTAGGATCATTTAAAGCTATTACATGAAAAGAATAATAAAACAAAACAAAACAAATGAAATATTGCTATTACTTATGAGCTAGATAACATGTGTAACGAAAATTTTAGCAATGGTTGAAAGATCTTCCGGAGAATATCATTGTATAAAAATAACAGTATACATGCGTTCAGACCCTTCCGAGACTTTTACCACAGCCATTATTTGAAACCCCGCTCCTCCAATGAGGGCAAAAAACCAAAGAGCAAGTTACAGCGAGACCCCTTAAAATTGCTCCTTTAGTGGCTTCGGAGGAGTTATGAGTTATACTCTCACACTTCTTCTAATGCCAAGGTAGGTAAACAATTCCCATCAAAATATCATAACCGTAATTCTTCTTGCAAACTTTATATATAGTGAAAACCTCTTTACCAACAATATCTTCAATATTAAAGTGCAGGCTCGAAAGGTCCTATATCTAGCTCTGAACTTGATGATTAATGTAACATTACTATCACTACTGAGCTTAGGGCACTGATTTCCATCTGCGACCGATATGCTTCATACCTTACTATGTTGATGTCGAGCCTGAAAATTTCTTGATCATAGAGTGGTTGAGAATTATCAATACTAGATATTATTGGTTATAAAAAATAGAAAATAGAGACTAGAGAGATTAAGATAGCTAGTTAAAGACTAGAGATAAATTAAGAGAACTTAAAAAGGATTAGATGGGCTTATAAAAGATGAGAAGGGCTTAGAAGAGCTTAAGAGAGCTTGAAAGAGCTTAGAAGAGCTTGTTATTTAGTATAAATAAAGAAAAAATTAAAGGTTATTTATAGAGGTTGAAGGGTTTCTCAAATGTCCCGATAACCTCAAAAATTAGCCTTTATGCTTGTTGAAAAAAAGGCAAATAGGATGTGTTGCCACCAAATCACGTTCCTCGAACGACGTATAACGAAAAGGACCTGGAGGACGGTGAGCATAGATTTAGGAATCTCCTGACGTCTCCTCCTCGGACGAAAATCCTGCAAGAAAGTCCCCGGGGGCTCCGGTGGGATCCTTTGACGCTCAAAAGAGTGACCTAGAAAACAGTAATGAATAGTGAACTAAAAGACTTAGTCGAATCACCTAGAGTTCAGATCCCTCCATTATGAGTGAAGACTTTTATACCTGATCGAAGGTCCCTCTTATCCCTTTTGAAAGGTTGTTGAATCCGAGACGTCATTGTTTAGCAAAAAATAGGCAGCAAGGCTGATAGGGACATGTTACAATCACCTCTAAGTTTGTCAGGATAGCCCTACCTGCCAGCTTCCTGCCAGGCACGGTGCCATAGATGGTAGGTGGCCTAGTCACGTCGGGTGTGCATCGTAACTGGTGGTGGCCACGTGCGGTCGTAGGTGGTTGGTGGGCCATGCGGTGGTTGCAGGCGTCGAGGCCGAGGGGACTTAAGAGTTCGAGGCCGAGGGGGATTCAAGAGTCCGAGACCAAGTGGGATCTGGAAGTTCGAGGCTAAGGAGGACTCAGGAGTCCGAGGCCGAGGGGGACCCCGAAGTTGAAGGTCGAGAGGGACTCTGGAGTCCGAGGTCGAGGGAGACTCTGGAGTCTAAGGCTGAGACCTCGTTAGCTACTTGATCCGTTAGTCCTAACGTGGCTTGATCAGCCACATCAGATACCCCCTCGCCCTTGAGATGGTGCGGATCCATTTCTTGCCCGATGAAAGGGGCGTAAGATCACTCAGTGGCTGATCCCGATGCACTATCAGCCACGGAGAGAGGTACGCATCCTCAGGGACGGTGACTCTTCAATGTCGAAGGTATGGGGAGTCGCAACATCATCGTCCCTGCCAATCCTCACAATTGGATCTAAGGAGGTCCTTCTCGAAACAAGGAAGTCCTCTCGGAACACATGAAAAAGGTAATCGCCATCATTGCCATCATTGCGCTGATGCTACCGATGTCCCGTCATTGGTTGCAGACCTCACGCCCTGCACGCCGAGCGATTGCCTAGGCGTCTCCTCCGGTGGCAGGTATGCACGTGGCCGACCAAAGTAGATGGGGTAATTTGAAAAGAGGCATAAAGGGAGGGTCACCCCGGACCTGACTTCTCACATCTCCGAGACCTTCTTCCTCCTTCCGAGCCCGAGCCTCGCCCGAGCCTTCTTCCTCGGACCTTGTTGCTCCCTTCCTTCGTCCAGGTCAGTCCTCCCGACCTTTCCTTGCTCTTCCTTCATGGCTTCCTCACCTTCTTAGTCCTCCTCTCCATCTGAGGACCATTTTTTCTCCTCGCGATTGCGGGTCTCTCCATCCCCCACACCCCTGTGGTCCTCCTTTTCCTCTTCTTCTTCCAAGGACCATGTTCCTTTGTCACAGTGGCTGGCAGCCGGCAGGGCCCCTTTCAAGGGTCGTCCGATCGCCGTAGGTCCTCCATCTAGGGCTATAGGGGAATCCTTAGAGGGGACTGCCTCCATCATGACTGCCTAAGACCTAACAAACCTTAGGGACCAGTATAGGATTCCTAATAGTGTTCGGCTGTCCGTCCCTAGTCCCGACAATAGGATGACTTCCTCTTGACCTAGGAGAGTCACCCTATACGAGGTGTTTCTCAAGGCGGGCCTCCGAATTTCTTTCCATCCCTTCATTACTGACCTCCTTCATCAATACGCCTTAGTTCCCACACAATTGGTCCCGAATTTCGTTTGGACCATCTGCGCATTTCTGATGCTGTGCAACCTCCAGGGCATAGAGAGTAGGATCTTCTTATTCCACTGCTTCTATGCCCTTCGCAAGCTATCAGGCTGGTGGTTGTTCTATCCTAAGCCTGGCCGAGCCATAAAATTGGGTCTCCCTACGTCCGTCAACGGTTGGAAGACCCAATTTTTCTTCGTAGACCTCGAGGGGGTGAGAACGAGTTGGGGGGATCCGCACCTAGGGCTCAACAAAAATCTTTCGATGGTCCCAACGGACCAGGAGGCATTTAATCAGCTGTGGACCACCATGGTCCTTTGCTGCCATGATCTCCTATCAGAGGAGAACCTCAGGCTCGCGGGCATCATCCCGAGTAGTGGTGAGCAGCCAAGAAGACTCTTTCCTTCCTTTCTTTTCTTCTTCTCTTTTTTTTTTTTAATCGGCTCTGACTTGTGCAGATATGAGGTTGCTGACCGACACGCTAATGAGGGCGGTCATGAAGAGGCAAAGGACCGCCGATGAAGCAGGGGCTTGAGGAAGAGGCCTCGGTCTCAGTCCCCTGCCCCTCTCCAACGTCAAGCAGGCGGGCAAGGAGGTTGCCCCGCCAGTTGCCTCGCCTGTAGCTCCTCTAATCGACCTGATCGCTGACATGCCTTCGAAGGAGCCGAGGGCTGCGGTGGTCCATCTGAGCGCGGAGCCGACCGCCTTGGTGTGGAGCCGGCCCACCCTGCAACCGCACCAGCTCTGAAAGAGGGCCCGTTGGCGAGCGAGGATGCCGCGATAGTGGCTGAGGCGGCCATAGAGGACACCCCAACTGGCGAAGGCCGCAGAGGATCATCGCCGGCTCCTGGGGCAACATCCGTGTCTTCAGCCTCGGCCGAGCCCATAGGGGGGAGGAGGATCGAGGCGATCCCATTTTGAGTGTCCCCCATGAACCACAATCGCATGGCGGAGCGGCTATTGGCCGAGGTCCGCCTGTTGGAGTTCCAAGTAGAGTTCAGCCACCTGGATGCCTCCACCCTCTTTCGGGTTGCCTTCACAACACATTTGTGGGTAAGTACCTTCTCTCTCCATGAATCATTTCTCTGCCCCACTGTATACTAATGAAGGCTTTCCCTATGTAGGCAGTGAACTCCCTATCAGCCCCGAGGGACATCGCCTTTCGAGCGACTGCGCCTACCAGGAGACCTCAGCCACCCTAGCCCAGGCCGAGAAGGCTGAGAGCGCGTTGGACGTGGTCCAAGGGGAGGCTGAGGAGGCCAAAAAGGCACTGGGGGTGGCTCGAAGGAGGCCGAGGAGGCCAAGAGGACGATGGGGGCATTCCAAGGGGAGGTCGAAGAGGTCAGGTGGCAAGGAGCGGCCGACCTCGGGCATGCCCACGCCACTGAGGCAGAATTGGAGAAGACGACGGTCGAGCTGAGGGCTCATCGGCACCAACTAGACATGATGATCCAGGAGGTGAAGGAGCTCGAGGGGTGGGCCAAGAACGCCGAGGTGGTTGCCCAGATGGCCGACGCCAGGGCCACCGATGCCGACGCCAAGGTTGCCGATGCTGCAGCCCGAGCGAGTGAGTCCCTTCAGAGGACACGAGACGTCGAGGAAAGGACTGTGGTGCGAGGGGGGCGGCAACAGAGGTAGTAGAGCACTTTCGAGGCTCCTCTGCCTTTGCTAACGAGTTGGCGGAGGCCTCCGTGGATGCCTACTTCCAAGGCTTCCAAGATGGCAAGGGAAAGGTCGCGAGGGTTTTCGGCATCGCGAGCCTCAATGAGCCTCGGAGAGTCGGAGGGGCCAACTGGTGGTGGATCCATGTCGGCCGACATCTGAGCGCCTTCTGCCACACTTTTTCATTTTACCTTTGTTATCATTGTAGCAAAGTCCAATTTGAGTCGGCATTTTCTATACATCACTACTACATAAATTTAATTAGATTACATCAAAAAACGTAGTCTTTATATATAGACTATGGTTAAAAGTATTTTAAAAAAAAGTGAGCGTAGTTAAAAGTCCCTGGTTTAGACTACGTTTTAGACGTAGTTAAAAGTAAAAAAACTTAGTCTTTAAATACATTTAGACTATATTTTTATCATAAATTGTAATTAAAAGTCAAAAAAATGTAGTCTTTATGTACATTTAGACTACATTTTTATCATAAATTATAGTTAAAGGTCAAAAAATTGTAGTCTTTAAATACATTTAGACTACGTTTTTATCAGAAACTATAGTTAAAAGGAAAAAAAATGAAGTCTTTAAATATATTTAGACTACGTTTTTATCAGAAACTGTAGTTAAAAGGCAAAAAATGAAGTCTTTAAATACATTTAGAATACTTTTCATCAGAAAATATAGTCTATTATGTACATTTAGACTACGTTTTGATATTAAAAATAGTATAATATCCAATCCTGTCATACAAACATATACTTTCAATTCCAGAAAAATTCTAAAAATATTGAATTGAAATATCCAATACTGTCATCATACAAACATATTCCAAAAAATCTCAAATACATTGAATTAAAATATCCAATTTTCTTCAATATTTCTTCGATGCTAAATCTCAAATACATTATTTAGTGCCAATTTTCTTCAAATGAAACCTTGCAAGTACTCGACCCATTCTCCACGCATAATGTCGATCTCTTCTTGTTTATAAGTTTTCTTCTCAGCAAACTGCATATATACACATAAGTTACTCAGAAAAGAGCACTAAATGAACATGACATAAAAATCTAAAACCATAAAAAGTACTACTTATATATAAATCATGTATGCAATAATAACCTACCTTTTCATCAGTTGAAATGATATGATTCTCAATGATCTCCTTCATATACATGATGACATAATAGCCACATTCAACACCTGATGGTTGCCTAGGACACTTGAAAGATGAATTTAAAAGTTTTTATAAGACTTAAACAAATAAGATCTAATTTTATAAATTATAAAAAAGAATGTGCAAGTCATTATACCTTAACTGACTCCCAAGTAAGTGTTTTCTTGCAACTCGTTCAGCTTTAGCGTTGTATATTTTGAGTGCACTGATATAGCAAAGTATAATAATAGTGTGAGACTCAAATGATATAACCAGAAAATTACTAAAATTAAAAAGAAATAAATACTTACATATTAATAACACCTTTCAATTCTTTTCCAATTGAACGTCCAATAGAATCACAAAAATACACTTTGTCCCATGAGGGTCAATAACCACCAAGGACCAGTAATCCTTTCATAAACATAATAACAATAATTAACATAATATCAAAAGTATCAATTTTCATTAAAAAACTACTTACCCAGAGTTATAAGGAGCTAGAAACAATTGATCCATATTACAATGCTCTAATCTTTTAGCAATAAAATCTGATCATACTCTAGCCGATCCAGAGTGTATAGAGATATGTGCAGGGTCTATGAAGCCATACATGTTGAGTAGTTTTGATTTCTTGAGTTGGTTGTACAAATAGCTACACAAATCAAATTATTCAATCCCACGGTTATTATTAGAAACTTATAACATCTAGTGATTGCATATGAAATGCAAAAAATATAAAAATATCTTATTACCTTATATATAGCACAATACAACTACAACTAATCTCCTTCATTGAACAAAAGTTATCGATATCTTTCTGAATAATATAACAGATCCGTTCATGATCAAAGACACCAACATCCAATACCACAGTTATTGTATTTGTATCTCCCAAACTTTTTTGCAATATGATTCTTTAAATATGACAAACTCCATGGACCCTTTTCTTTGCTTTTTATCTGTAACTTTTGTGGCCGGACAATCTTAGCCTGTTAATAATAATGAAATTCAATTCACAAATGCTATATAGCAAATAGTTTATCAACATAAATTAATCATAAATTTATGGATAAGTTAAGAAGTTTCAATACCTTGACTGGATCATCAATAACTAATGATTGAGGCCATGCAACGTGAGAACCAACAAAATCTTTAACTTTCACAAATCATCACCAATTATTATTAGAAGGAGAACATCATCATCAAAACAAACATCAATAGATACACGATAATTATGAATACCCAAAGGAACTCCATGTACAGCAGAGTTTGGTGCTACATTCTCAATCACTGTACCATATCCAATTATATTATCAATAGATCCTATTGCCAATTTGCATGGTTTTTCCTTTAAAGCAATAACATTAGAAATATAAGTACTATGAATTTAAATAAAATGCTACAAATATAAGTAAATATTAACATACCTTTTGCATGTTTCTTTGTCCAATGGTAACTAATTCTATACTTGCATAATTTTGTGTATCAGAATTAGCAATAGTTTTATTTGGATGCGGTTTTTTAACTGAGCAGCAGCTACCTTTCTCTAAACATATTGATGAGCACTTGCAGCAATTTTTGGAATTTCTCTCAACTTTCTATTTTCTTCATGAAGTTGATGTAGTTGATCAAGTAATGATTTTCTTTCCTCAGCATCTTCTCTTTGTTGTTGATTCAATTTTTTTTTTTCTTCTAACAATTGTTCTAAGATTTTGCTTGTTTTCGTTCTTCTCGAAAGATTGAAATAGATTTTAGGGGTAACCATACCTCCAACACCCCTTACTCGACCACCATGTTCGAGATTTCCAAATGCCATTCCTAGTATGTCTTTTTGTCCCGATTCTTGTATTGATCCATCACTTTCATTGTATATTCATCCTGATATGTAGACAAAACGAACCATACATTAGGAAGTTATAAAAGAATCTATAATTAGCTATTAAATGAACAATAACAGATTTACTTACAATCTTTTGTATGACTTCTTGGATGACTTCACTATCAGAACCATCACCTTTTGAATAAATAGTTTTCCATACAACACTTCGTCCAATGTCTTCATTGATGCCCATCTCTTTTTTCTATAATTAATAGACAACGAATATAAGCTTAAAAAATTAGCTAATAATTACTAATAATGTAGAACTAAATATTCAAATCTTACTATCTTTTTTTCACATTAACAAATCCATGCCTAGATGAACGATGTCGATACTCATTGCTTTTTGCTCTTTCACTTTGCAACCTACTCCATTCCTGAAATTCTGGAGAACTATACCTCCTAACAAAGGCATTCCAAGCATCCTTTTTTATGAATGGATAGTTCTAGGAGGGTTGTCAAATAAGGGTCGCCTATCCTCCAATGGATTCAAGAATTTTGTCCTCAACTTGAACTTAAATTGTCTCCATTTTATACAAGCAGATGACAGAATATGTTTCTGTCCTTCAATTGGCACATTTAAGCTTTCTGCAAAAACATAAAAATACATAAGAGTATATTAATAAAATCAAAATTCAATTAAAATAATTAAGAAAAAACTCACCTTTATTTGCATCCAAATTTTGTTTTTCTGTTCTTCAGGAACTAAATGCCAATTTTTGAAATTAATAGGTACAGTGGTTTGGCTATAACACCTAGATAACTTTGCATTTTGTATTAACCCCCCTAAAGATTGTCCTCTTTTATTGTAAGTCACCCCCTTTACTTCTCCATGAGACCTAGCTTTTACTACTCTAGGCATAATTGTTGGACCCCTTTTTTTTTGAACTTTTCTATGCTTGACGCAGGTTCTTCATTCGCAGTCAGCAACCTATACAATAAGAGTAAATTATCATTTTTTTAACAAAACCATAATATATAAAATAAATATAATAAACTAGTAAAAATAAGCGAATATATGATTAACAAAGATATTACCATTTTATGTTAATTATTGGCAATCCAAGTACCCTCAGTATCATCCCGCACATAAGGTAGATGAGAATCATCCATAATATCAAAAGAGTGTATATCAAGCACTGATCTGACAACACAATGTTCTAATACTATATCACCTAATTCATCATCATTTGAATAACCATTAAACTTGTGCCTTGAGTTTGGAACTACAATCGATCAAGCTGGAATCATTTCATCTTCTACATAAAACACTTGCTGGGCATGAGTAGACAAAATAAAAGAATTTGACTTATGTCCGATTTTGGTAAGATTGACCAATGTGCATCCATCTTCATCTTCTTTAGAGCTCTCAACCCATTGACACTTAAAAACTACCACCTTAAATTCAATATAATCAAGTTCCCATATATTATGAAGAACCCTATAAAAGGACATATTTGAAATTATCGGGTTCTTGTCCTTCGAGCTAGACACTTGCATTATTTTAGCAGTTAAGGTGACACCGCTATTCTAAACACATCTAGTACAAACACGTTTTGGATGTGAAATCGAACTCCATTTCAAAAAATACTAGTAACTACTTAATTAAATCAACAAATATAATTAATTTTATCTAACAAACTAATAAATTTGAAAGATGACAAGTAAATTAAAAAGATAAATAATAACTTACAGTGGTTCAGCTTTCTTTACTTTGTCATCAATCTCTTTGGACCTACTTTTCATGCTCGATGAATCCACCATCTATGTTCCTAAAATGGAAAAGATATTATGTTCAAAAACATATAAACTATCTTTATTTTTAAAAAAAAGAAAAATCAATAATCACCTTATTTTCAAAAAAAAAAGAAAAAGAAAAGAAAAAAAATTAGGCTATAACATTAGGACTTCTGGGTACCTACAGCATCAATTTCCACCATCAAATCTCTAAAATTGAAATGATAAAGTATTCCCTCATTGTTACCCAAATATATTCATGGGCCCAACTTTGGGCTTGAATATCTTCCCGAATAACAGTCCAATTGGGGAAATAAAAATACCCCAGAAACTAGGATCAACGTTGATCCGGGCCCTATATTCCTTTTTCTAATCATGGTCCATTACAGGGCTCAAAAACTTGGCCCAACTGGGCTCACAGACTGGCCCAACCTGGCCCAAAAAGCCCAAACAAGGCTCCCCTATTTCCCTCTCCCCTGGTTCACCCGAACTAGGGGAGAGCTGTGCCGGCGACCAAGGCCACGCCAACCAATTGCTGGCAGGCCGACTATCGGCGACCAGTCTAGGGCCGACCGCCGATGTGCCTCCCCCTCTCTCTCCCTCTTTCTCTCTTTCCTCTTTCCCTTACGGTACTCATCACTGAGCCGGAGGCACGACTGGCCATCACCGGCCAGCCGGACCCTCACCGGATGCTCGCTCGGTGTCGGTGGGGGTCGTTGGTCAACCCTCAGGCCCGCGAGGCGGTGAGCACGCTGCCAAGCCCGATCCAACGTGGGAGCCGGTTTGGCTTCCGCACAGGAGAAGGGCCGCGGCCCTCTCCTCCACTCTTTGGACGCTGGATGCCACTCAGGCCCGGCGTCCCCCACCGGACGCCGCTCCAGGTCCGGTGGGGCTGCCCGGGCTCACGCCACCGGGCTCAAGCATTGGCACCCCTCTTGCCCTCTCTCTCATCATTAGATTAAAAAAATTTTACCTGCAGTTGAATCTCTGAAGAACAAAACCCTAATCCTACATGGTGATGGAGTCCTTGTAAACAAATCTTGATCAATGGTGGTGGAGTCTCCTCAACCTTAATCCCGTGTGGTGGGCGGTGGAGTCTCTACAAACGAAATCCTAGAACAAAACTGCGGATAGAAAAAAGAAATTTGATTTTGGGTATCGCGAGGGTTTCGTTTAGGAAAAGGGGAAAAGTTTCGTTTAGGAAAAGGGGAAAGTGAATTAGGAAGAGGGAAATTATATTAGATGCATCTTAATTAAAAATATATTAGACTACGTCTTAATTAAAAATGTAGTCTTTTATATTATAAAATATTGAAAACGTAGTCTTTTATATTATCAGATAATATAAGATCACGTCTTAATTAAAAATGTATTCTTTTATATTATAAGATATTAAAAATGTAGTTTTTTTATATTATCAGATAATATAAGACTACGTCTTAATTAAAAACGTAGTCTAAAATATATTATCAGATAATATAAGACTACATCTTATTTAAAAACATAGTTTTTTATATTATCATATAATATAAGACTACGTCTTAATTAAAAACGTAGTCTTTTTATATAAGACTACGTCTTATTTAAAAATGTAGTCTTTTTATATTTTCAGATAATTTAAGACTACGTTTTAAATAAAAGATGTAGTCTTTTAATTTGTGAAAATATAAGACTACATTTTTTACGAAAAACATAGTCTTTTTCCTAAAGCCTACTGTAGTCTATTTAACTTTTTAGTAGTGCATTTGATAAGTAATGAAAATGATGCCTTTTCCTGAAATTTCTAAGACTTTGAAAAATTTCTTCGAATACTTAGCTCTATATAGTGCATTCTTCCCTTAGTCTGCACTTGTAGGACCCCTCGATAGGGTTGCATCGGTCCCGGTAAGGTTGGAGTACTCGTCTGTTCACTCTAAATGGGATCGGGATGGTGCTTAGTTGTAGTGCCGGAGTGGATCCCAGAGCAAGTGCCGAGGCTGGCTTTAGAATTGGCCTTTGTGAAGACTCGAGGTCAACCTTAGGCATTGATTTTGCAGTAGGCCTATGGCACCGATTTATCATCGGGTCTTAGTGCCGATATGGTCGGTCTTTAGGTGCCGAGCTGGCCTCAGGCTTAATGTGCCGACCAAGATCGGGCTTTGGTGCCAAGCTGGCCTCGAGCTTTAGGTGCCGACTGAGGTCGGGCTTTGGTGCCGAATTATTTGCTCTGCACACTTGTTCGCCCCTCCCCCCAAGCCACCCGAATCATCTTTTTCCCTCTTCCCTTCTCTTCCATCTCCTTCTTTGGCATCGAGGCAGCGCGTGACATATCCCGACGAGATCAGCTTCTCCTGGCAGATCAGCCTCCTTTCGTTGCCCTTCGCCGACCTCCGCCAACCTCCCTCCCTCCGTTGCCCTCCGCCAACCTCTCTCGCCGTCTGCCTCCCTCCCTTGCCGCTGAAAGTTTTTCGCCTCCTCTCCATCATCCTCCATCTCTCTATTTGGCCCAACAAGGCCGAACAGAAAGGCCCTGTTCGGCCCCATTGGACCGAACAGAAGTAGGGGCCGAACAGAGGCCCTCTGTTCGGTCGGGATGGGCCGAATAAAGGCAGCCGAATATAGGGCCTTCATTCGGCCCATCTTGACCGAACAGAAGGCCTTTGTTCAGCCCTGTGTGGCCGAACAAATATGATTTGTTCGGCCCTATGTGGCCAAACAAATCACGAATCATGAAAAAAATTCGAAACAAGTTAAAAAATAACTTTTGCGTTCGTAGAACCTTTTCAAATCACTAGTTACTTGTCCATTGTTTAATTGAAGGTTGAAATCTCTTCCAAAACACCCCTGAACAAAATACCCCCTCCCACCCCTCCCGCCCCTCCCCCCTCCCCACGTTCATGTAAAAAAAAATCCTCTTAATCCATTTCTACCCTTGTTTGAAGAGATTTCAACCTTCAATTAAACAATGGACAAGCAACTAGCGATTTGAAAAGGTTCTACAACGCAAAAGTTTTTTAGGGGTAAAATTGATATTTTTTTTTTGTTAAGTGGGGGTATACTGAGTAATTTTGATGGTACAAATAGAAGCTCCCCTAGGTAGGTTAGGGACACATACGGTACTTAATTTTAGGTTCAAAATAGAGATCTTCATTATTCTTCGATGTCAAAAGCCCTTCTTTGACTTCCCTCTGATTGGCTCAAACTCTTTCTCAGGGGTTGATCTGATCGATTGGCCACCATTCAACCTTCCACCAGCATCTTCGGCCAGCTATCTCGGTGGATCAATCCTAAGGATAGGACTTGTGAAAGTTGAAAAATAAAAATAATTGATTGATCAATCACTGGTTGGCCCTTCCGAAGTCCCAAGGATCGTCAATGATCCTGCTATCTAGGTTCTCCTTATTGATTTTAGTATGATCAACATGTTAGAAACACATGCATATAAAATGCATGCCTTCAAATAATTTAAAACCATATGCATATATAATACATACCTTCGGTCATACTGATAAAGTCAAACAGATCCATTCTCTTGATAAATCGAAGGAATTCTCCTTGCAACAAACTTTTAACACTTTTATGCTTATTTCTTTAAAGAGATCTTCTAACCTATGCAAAGCCTTATGTCATACAAGAGAGATTTATTCACAAGCTTATATGTTTGCTAGGCTAGGGACCCTTTATATAGGCTTTCAAAGCCTTCTTCCATCATTAAAGCGCTTAATGCTATAATAATTTCAAGTAATCCAAAAGTCTTCCTTCATAATGGCTATTAATGAAAAGCAATCCAAAGGCCATCTTTTCATTATAAAGATTATTAATGTCAATTATTCTCTTGAAATTTGAAAAGCCAAAATACTTTACTTATCCTTAAACTTAATGAATTGATAAGATTTCTATCATCTCTATACATTAAATAAGACCCTAAAATGTAAATTAACCACTTTAGTAAGACCAAAAATCTTACAAGATCAAAAGGTCTTACATTAAACTTGAATTTAACATGCATTAATGTGAACTACCTTAGGAAGACTAAGAGTCTTACAGGGAAGCCAACCATGAGGCGATGTAAGGTCCTCGCTTTGTAAGGAATAGAGCATCAGCTTCACTCTTAAGACTCAAGCGATCATCAGCAGCCTTCCATAGCTAGCTGGACCTTGAAATTATTCAAACACTGAACTAGGAAGGAGAGGAAGGTGGCTTACCTCCTCCAGTGACATCCTGAGTCCGATCACCCCGATCAGGCGCCGTTTGCCCTTTCTCTCTTCAGCCAGCACGTGATCTCATCTTGGAACAAATTGTAGGATTCTTTTTTATAAAGTATTAACGCTCTTGAATCTCTCTTCAGGGAACTCGGCATTGATCTTCTTGGTCGATCAAAAATCCTTCTTCTAATTTGAAAACTGAGAGCAAGATTCCAAATGGGGTCCTGTTTCCTCATTTCAGTTGATTTCTGGCTCACTACAATAATTTTTTAATTAGACTACATCTAAAAAACATAGTCTTTTATATATAGACTACATTTTTAAATCGTAGTCTATGTGAGTGTAGTTAAAAGTGTTAGTGTAGTTAAAAGACCCTTGTTTAGACTACGTTTTTAGACGTAGTTAAAAGTTAAAAAAATATAGTCTTTAAATAGATTTAGACTACATTTTTATTAAAAAAAATGTAGTCTATAACTGTACAAAAGACTATATTTTTATCAAAATTATAGTTAAAGTCAAAAAACGTAGTCTTTAAATACATTTAGACTACGTTTTTATCAGAAAATGTAGTTAAAAGTTAATAAAATGTAGTCTTTAAATACATTTAGGCTACGTTTTTATCAGAAATTATAGTTAAGAGTCAAAAAACATAGTCTTTAAATACATTTAGACTATGTTTTTATTAAAAAATATAATTAGAAGTCAATAAAATGTAGTCTTTAAATATATTTAGACTACGTTTTTATCAGAAACTGTAGTTAAAAGGAAAAAAATGTAGTCTTTAAATACATTTAAACTATTTTTTCATCAAAAATGTAGTCTATTACGTACATTTAGACTACGTTTTTATATTGAAAATGAAGTATAATATCCAATCATGTCATACAAACATATACTTTTAATTCCAAAAAAATCTAAAAATTGAATTGAAATATCCAATACTGTCATACAAATATATACTTTCAATTCCAAAAAACCTCAAATACATTGAATTAAAATATCCAATATTGTCATACAAATATCCATAACATTTTTAGATAATCCAAACTTCAATAAATGTTTTCATAAAATTTTTTCAAATAAAACCTTGCAAGTACTCAACCCATTCTCCATTCATAATGTCAATCTCTTCTTGTTTATAAGTTTTTTTCATGCCAAACTGCATATATACATAAGTTACTCAGAAAAGAGCACTAAATAACACATAACACAAAAATCTAAAACCATAAAAAGTACTATTCATATGATTCATCTACGCAATAATAACATACCTTTTCACATAAGTTACTCAGAAAAAGAGCACTAAATAACATATGACATAAAAATCTAAAACCATAAAAAGTACTACTTATATGAATCACGTACGCAATAATAACTTACCTTTTTATTGGTTGAAATGATATGATTCTTAATGATCACCTTCATATACATGATGACATAATAGCCACATTCAACACGATGGTTGCTTAGGATACTTGAAAAATAATTTAAAAGTTTTTATAAGATTCAAACAAATAAGATCTAATTTATAAATTATTAAAAGAATGTGCAACTCAATATACCTTAATTGACTCCTAAGTAAGTATTTTTCTTGTAAGTCGGTCAACTTTAACATTGTATATTTTGAATGCACTAATTTAACAAAGTATAATAATAGTGTGAGACTCAAATGATATAATCCAAGCAAATTACTACAAAATTAAAAGAAATAAATACTTACATATTAATAACACCTTTCAATTCTTTTTCACTGAACGTTCAATAGAATCATAAAAATACACTTTGCCCTCATGAGGGTCAATAACCACCAAGGACCAGTGATCCCTTCATAAATATAATAACAATAATCAATAACTTAATATCAAAAGTATCAATTTTATTAAAAAACTACTTACCCAGAGTTATAAGGAGCTAGAAATAATTTATCCATATAATAACGCTCTAATCTTTTAGCAATCAAATTTGATCGTGCTCCAGCCGATCCAGAGCATACAGAGATCTATCTAGGGTCTATGAAGCCATACATGTTGAGCAGTCTTGATTTCTTAAGTTGGTTGTACAAATAGCTATACAATCAAATTATTCAATCCCACAATTTTTATTAGAAACTTGTAACATATAGTAATTGTATACGAAACACTAAAAATATAAAAATATATTATTACCTCATATATAGCATAATATAACTAGAAGTAATCTTTTTTATTGAGCAAAAGTTATTGATATCTTCTCGAATAATATAATAGACCTGTTTATGATCAAAGACACCAACATCCAATTCCATAATTATTGTATTTGTATCTTCCAAACTTTTTGCAATGTGATTCTTTAAATATGACAAACTCATGGATCCTTTTCTTGGTTTTCTATATATAACTTTTGTGGGACAATCTTAGCCTGTTCATAATAATGAAATTCAATTCATATATGTTACATAACAAATAGTTCATCAATATAAATTAATCATAAATTTATAGATAAGTTAAAAGGTTTCAGATACCTTGACTTGATTATCAATAACTAATGATCGAGGCCATGCAACGTGAGAATCAACAAAATCTTTAACTTTCACAGGATCATCACCAATTGTTATTGAAAGAAGAGCATCATCATCAAAATAAATATCAATAGATACACGATAATTATGAATACCCAAAGGAACTCCATGAATAACAGAGTTTGGTGCTACATTCTCAATCACTGTACCATATCCAATTATATTATTAATAGATCCTACTGCCAATTTGCATGATTTTTCTTCAAAGCAATAACATTAGAAAATATAAGTACTATAAATTTAAATAAAATGCTACAAATATAAGTAAATATTAACATACCTTTAGCATGTTTCTTTGTCTAATTGCAATAAATTCTAGTTTTCATCATTTTGTGTATCAGAATCCGCAACAGTTTTATTTGGATGTAGTTTTTTAACTGAGTAGCAGCTATCTTTGTCTGAAACATATTGAGCACTTGCAGCAATTTTTAGAATTTCTCTCAACTTTGTATTTTCTTTATGAAGTTGACGTAGCTGATCAAGTAATGATTTTCTTTCCTCAGCATCTTCTCTTTATTGTTGGTTCAGTTTTTTTTGTTCTTCTAACAAATATTGTAAGAGTTCGCTTGTTTTTGTTCTTTTGGAAGATTGAAATAGGTTTTAGGGGTAACCATGCCTCCAACACCCCTTATCGATCACCATGTTTGGGATTTTTCAATGCCATTCCTAGTATGTCTTTTTGTCCCGATTCTTGTATTGATCCATCTTTTACCTTCATTATATATTCATCCTGATATGTAGACAAAATGAACCATACATTAGGAAGTTATAAAAGAATCTATAATTAGCTATTAAATGAACAATAACAGATTTATTTATAATCTTCTGTATGACTTCTTGGATGACTTCACTATCAGAACCATCACCTTTTAAATAAACAGCTTTTTATACAACATTTTGTCCAATATCTTCATCGATGCCCATCTCTTTTTTTATAATTATTAGACAACGAATATATTAATAAAAAAATTAGCTAATAATTACTCAACAATGTAGAACTATATATTCAACACTTACTATCTTTTCTTCCACATTAACAAATCCATGCCTAGATGAATGATGTCGGTACTCATTGCTTTTTACTCTTTTACTTTACAACCTACTCCATTCTTGAAATTCTGGTGAACTATACCTGCTGACAAAGGCATTCCAAGCATCTTTTTTTATGAATGGGTAGTTCTTAGGAGGGTTATCAAATAAGGGTCGCCTATCCTCTAATGGATTCAAGAATTTTGTCCTTAATTTGAACTTAAATTGTTTCCATTTGTACAAGTCGATGACAAAATATGTTTCTTTCCTTCAACTGGCACATTATAAGCTTTTTACAAAAACATAGAAATACATAAGAGCATACTAATGAAATCAAAATTTAATTAAAAAAATTAAAAAAAAAACTCACCTTTATTTGAATCCAAATTTTGTTTTTCAGTTCTTCAGGAACTGAAAGCCAATTTTTGAAATTAATAGGCATAGTGGTTCTAGCAATAACACCTAGATAATTTTGCATTTCCGTATTAACCTTCCCTAAAGATTGTCCTCTTCTTTTGTAAGTCACCTCTTTACTTCTCCATGAGACCTAGCTTTTACTACTCTAGGCATAGTTGTTGGACCCCTTTTTCTTTTGACCTTTTCTGCGCTTGACATAGGTTCTTCATTCGCAGTCGCAACCTGTACAATAAGAGTAAATTATCATTATTTTAACAAAAACTATAATATATAAAAATAAGCAAATATACGATTAACAAAGCTATTACCATTTTATATTAATTGGCAATTCAAGTACCCTCACTATCATCTCGCACATAAGATAGATGAGAATCATCCATAATATCAAAAGACTGTATATCAGGCAATGATTTGATAACATAATGTTCTAATACCGTATCACCTAACTCATCATCAATTGAATAACCATTAAACATGTGCTTTGAGTTTGGAACTACAATCAACCAAGCTGAGATCATTTCCATCTTCTACATAAAACTTGGGCATGAGTAGACAAAATAAAAGAATCTGACTTATGTCCGATTTTGGTAAGATCAACCAATGTGCATCCATCTTCGTCTTCTTTAACTCACTAGAGCTCTTAACCCATTGACACTTAAAAACTTCTTAAATTTAATATAATCAAGTTCCCATATATCATGAAAACAATAAAAGGACATGTTTGAAATTATCGATTCTTATCCTTCGAGCTAGACACTTGCATTGTTTTAGCAGTTAATGACACCACTATTCTGAAACATGGTACTATCACATTTTTGGTGTGAAATCAAACTCCATTTATAAGATATCCATCATATCTTATCACTTGGGGTTGGGGTCATGAGATATCCTCAATCAAAAATTATTTTACTGATTCTTAATCTCAGACGCAACCTACATTCATTTTAAGATTCAGCAATATAAATGATAGTTAAGTATAAAAATGATGATCTCCTAGAAGATGCCAACACATAGTCATATACCTTTTCATGCAACCATTTTATGAATGTTCGATTATGCTCATCCTGTATGTTAGAACTTATTCAGTTATGACCATATACTTTAAAAATTAAAACATTTAATGAGACTCAAATAACATGTGATGGGTCTGACTTACTCTACATAGGCTGCAACTTTTGTTGAATTTTTCAACACATAAAGATGTGCTTGCTCTAACTCTTTCGCATCAGCTCTAAATATATGAGAACCAGAAAGTGGTTTTTCAATACTGTGTTGACCACCACACTCATTTCACATTGATGAAATCCCAACAGCTTTCCTATTTGACAAGTACTCTGAATAATATTCTATAGCTTCTTCAGCAATATAACATTCTGCAATGCAACCTTCTGGCCTATTGCAATTGCGTACATATCCTTTTAAGATCTTCATGAATCTTTCAAAAGGATACATCCATCTTAAATAGATTGGTCCGCATAACTGGACTTCACATACAAAGCGTACTGTTAAATGAACCATTATGTCAAAAAATGAAGAAGGATAATTCTTTTCTATCAGACATAAAGTCTTCACAAGTTCTTGTAGCAAACTGAGATTGCAAGTATCCACAACTTTTTGCAAAGTGCATTAAAAAACAAACTTAGTCTAGTTATATGGATCTCATGTTTTTATTCAACAATCCTCATAATGCCAATGGAAGAATTTGTTGGATCAAAGTATGGTAGTTATGAGATTTTAGGCCATAAAGCTTCAATTCTTCCATAGAAACACTATTTCTTAAGTTAGAGCAGTATCCATCTGAAATTTTAAGTGCATATAACATCTTGCAAAATTTGATTTTCTCAGCCTTAGAAAGTGTGTAACTTGCAGTAGGCAAATATATCCTTTTTTCACCTAGTATTGGTTGTAGCTCACTTCGAATTCTCAGATTTACTAGATCTAAACAACTGCTTAGTCCATCCTTTGAATTTCCAGGTATATCAAGAAGGGTTTTCACGATGCTCTCACATACGTTTTTCTCAATATGCATCACATCTAATATGACGTACATGAAGAAACTTCCAATATTCAAGATCAAAAAATATTGATTTTTTTTCATGCAAGTTTAGACTTTCCCTCTGAAACCTTGTCCTTCTTTTTTGATTTCTCAACATGCACTGTATTTGCTTGCTTTTTTCCATACACATAATTAATATTTCTAATCTTTTATAAAATTTATGTTCCAGTTAAAGGTTTAGGCTCAACATCAAACTCTTGACAACCATTAAATACCTTTTTTGCTCTTCTATATGAATAATTTCTGCACAAAAATCTTCTATGACCTTGGTACATATTTTTTTGACTATATTCAAGTATACACTCTATATATTTTTAGCATAAATTAGGCAAGCCAAATAACCTTTAACACTGCAGCCACTCAAATTTTCATACGCAGAAAAATCATTTATCGTCCATAGTAATACGACCTTTAAGGTGAAAACCTCTTGCAAATATGCATCGTAAGTTTCAACATCGACATCCCATAGCATTTTTAAATCATCAATAAGTAGTTGTAAGAAGATGTCAATATCATTTTTCGGCTGCTTAGGACCCGATATCAACAAGGTTAACATCATTAATTTTTGCTTCATACACAACCATGGTGGGAGATTATAGGTAATAAGTACAACAGGCCATGTACTGTGATGACTACTTAAGGAGCTATGTAGATTTATCCCATCTACTAAAGTACCAATCGAAGATTTTGTGGCTCATATGCAAAATCAAGCCATTTGTGGTCTATTAATTTCCATGATGCTGCATCTGCTGGATGTCGAATGTAATTATCAACTTTTCTTTCACTAGAATGCCATATCAAATCTTTCGATATTTGACGAGTACCATACATTCTTCTAAACCTGGGTATTGGAGGAAAATACTATACAACTTTTGCTGGCATGCCTACTTTTGAATGATTGGATCCTTTAGGAATCTTTCATCTTGATTCAGAACAATTTGGACATACATCAACATCCTTATTTGCATTTTATACAAAATGCAATCATTTGGATATGCGTGTATCTTTTCATATTGTATTCCTAAGGTGCACAATATCTTTTTTGCTTCATATATTGATGTTGGCATCAAATTTTCTTTTGAAAGCACATCACCCCAAAAGCTTAATAGCTCATTGAAACTTGCATTGCTCCATCCATATTTTATTTTAAAGTTGTATAATTATACCAAAATGGAAAGCTTAGTGAACCCACTACAACCAGTGTATAAAGGGCGCTCAGCATCATCCAACAAGTCAACGAATTTCTCTGGATTACATTCAAATAGATCTCTGACTGCTTCAACCATTTCCACAGCATCCAATATCATCATTGATTGAAGACAATATTTTTCAGCATCTAAGGTACACTTATCTTCTCAACATTACATATGTTTTCGCTATGCCATATCGATACATCATAACTTGAGTCGATACCTTACAAAAAAGATGATCTTTAACCACTGTGATATCATGAACTTTCATATTCCCACATTTTATACATTGACATTGTATGGAACTAGGGTCACCTAAATTTCTTTTAATATGATTCAAAAACTTCGACACCATCCTCGTATCTTTTTGTACGTCTATCAGCAGAGTACCATGACTTATCTAGTCTGTTTAAATTCAAAAAATACTAGTAACTAGTTAATTAAATCAATAAATATAATTAATTTTATCTAACAAACTAATTAAATTTATCAAACCATATAGAAGTAAAAAAATTTAAAAGATGATAAGTAAATTAAAAAGATAAATAATAACTTACAGTGGTTCAGCTTCCTTTGCTTTGTCATCAATCTCTTTGGACTTACTTTCTATGCCTGATAATCCACCATCTATGTTCCTAAAATAAAAAGATATTATGTTCAAAAACATATAAACTCTCTTCAGTCTTTTTTTATTTAAAAAAAATAAATATAAATTTAAAACATAGGTTTGTGGGGCTTCTTTGATGATCTAGAAATAACAACTCACTATTCTATTATTGTACTATTTTAGAACCAGTTTCTATGGATTAACATCAACAAGCCACCTTCCTTCCCCGCTGCCAAGCAAAAGAATATTTATAGAGCCTCATTAAAGGATTGGTCTTTTTATTAGGTTCAGATCTGAGACCTATTTTCTTCATAGATGATGTAACTAACGGTGGTGATTGGAATTATAAGAGGTGAAAGAACAATAGTAAATCAATAAAAAGGTATATAAGAGCAGGGTGGAGCATGGTAGAGGTAGAAGGAAGAATATGACTAGCACCTCTCTACTTTATAAACTTTCCAATTAAGCTATCAGAAAGCAAAACCCCTTATTTTCAAAAAAAGAAAAAAAGGGGTGAATGGGTCGGACCGAGCCAAGGCCCGGCCCTAATATTCCTTCCAGCCTGTAGCCTCCCCGGTTTAGGCCCTGGTTCACTCAAACTAGGAGAAGGTGCTGACGGCCAAGGGCTGTAGCCACCTCTCCCGGGGCAGCTTGGTCGGCCGTCGACGACTAGCCTAGTGCCGATCGATGGCGGCACCCCTTTCTTTTTTTTTCTTTATTTCTTTCCCTTTCTTATTATTATTCTTCTTCTTCTTCTTCTTCCGCTCCTCCTCCCTGAGTGGTGGCACAGCTGGCCTCCTTCGACTGGCCGAACCCCACTAGACGCTGCAAGGACGTTGATGGGGGCTGCCCCCATGGCCCGGGACTAGCAAGCTGGTGGGCATGCCATCGAGCCCGAGCCAAAAATAGGAGCCAGTTCGGCTCCCATAACATATTCTCTAAGCAGCGCCATGGTCGGCCTCCTTCGGTCGGCTGAACCCCTTCGAATGCCGCATGGACGCGATGGAGGATGTCGCCCATGGCCCGGTCCTGGCGAGCTAGCGGGCATGCCGCCGAGCCCGAGCCAAATGCAGGAGATGGTTTGGCTCATGTAACTCCCTTCTCCCTAAGCGGCGGCACAGCCGGCCTCCTCCGGTTGGCCGAACCCCACCGAACGCTGCATGGACGCTGGTGGGGACTGCCGCCCATGGCTTGGGCCCGGTGAGCCAGCGGGCATGCTGCGGGCCAATCCAATGAGAGGGCCACCCAACGGCCCTCTCCCACGTTGAATTAGCCGCCTTTAGATTAAGAAAAAACCCTAATCCCCCATGATGGTATAGTTTGTATAAATGAAACCTTGGTGGTGATAGTCTCCTCAACCTTAATCCCGTATGGTGGCCAGTGGAGTCTCCGCAAATGAAACCCTAATCCAAAACAAAACTGCGGATGAAAGATGAAAGAAAGAAATTTAACTTTGGGTATCGAGGGTTTCGTTTAGGAAAGGAGGGAAGCGAATTAGGAGAAGAAAAAAAGATAATTTTTTAGTTTTGTATTAGACTACATCTTAATTAAAAATGTAGTCTTTTTATATTATCAAATAATATAAGACTATGTCTTAATTAAAAATGTAATCTTTTTGACATATTATCAGATAATATAAGACTACGTTTAATTAAAAATGTAGTTTTTTGATATATTATCAGATAGTATAAAACTACATCTTAATTAAAAACGTAGTCTTTTTATATTATCAGATAATATAAGACTACATCTTAATTAAAAATATAGTCTTTTATATTATCAATAATATAAGACTACGTCTTAATTAAAAAACGTAGTCTTTTTATATTATCAGATAATATAAGACCATATTTTTAATAAAAAGATGTTGTCTTTTAATTTATAAAATTATGAAAACATAGTCTAAAATATTAGACTATATTTTTTATAAAAAACGTAGTCTATTTAACTTTTTGTAGTAGGCGGCTTCTTCTTCTTCTTCTTCTTTTGTGCTTAGCCTGTTAATAATCCTTGGCCCACTGATAACCTTGACCCAATCAACTTAAACCCTGGTCTAATTATTTAAGGACTTGCTTAGTTGATTTAAATCATGATTTAGCATTTCAAAACTTAGTCTTTTAGGGTTGGGTTTTACACGTGGCGATGGTCTTTATTCACTATATCACTTGTTCCCCCAAAGCATGCTAATCTTGCCACATATGGCGCTTCCATGGAACTTTGGCATCAGAGGTGAGGGCATCCATATAATTTTAGTTAGGTAGTTATCTCATTGAAAAATAAATCTTTCATTAGTTTTAGTTGTATAGTCAGTCCTATTATTGCCATAGTTGTCTATATAGAATACAAGCAGAACTTCAATTTTCCATTTATCTGGCTTTAACTTATGCATATATTGGAAGTCAAAAGTGTTTAAATGCTTTTTTAAATTCCAGAAAATTGTTGAAAACTAATTTAATATAAATAAAAATTTTACAATGTGCTTGTTAGTCATGAGTACATGTCTTGATCCTGAGTCCAACCCTTGCAAATTGTAGTATTATTCATCAACTTCTTGCCCATACATGCAAGAGCAAAATAGAGTTTCCAAAGAAAACACCGCCATTCGCTGAAAGAGGCCTTACTCTTCTTATTATCATCCATAGCTATGAGAAAATGGCCTAAATAAATTTTCTCTAACAGTCTTCTTGTTTTGCTCTTAGATCATAGTGCCATCCATAAAGGGTACAAGTGTTTAAGAATATCCAATAGCTGTCCATCGTATTCTCAATACATCATCCCATTCCTTCTCAATCATTCCACCTCCCGCTACATTGCCCAATTAATCCACGTTCTGTTCAACCAGCACTATCTGATCCAGGTTTGCCATCGCCTCTTTCAAGCTTCCACTAGTAACGCCCCTAGTTCTTCTTCTTGGCCATTTGAACATCCACCATGGACCCCACTACAAAGCCATCGCCCTCCCACAAAAATATAATTAGCTGCACATAGGTATAGAAAGTTAACCAAACATCATATAGGATTCCGTGACAACTTAAAGCTTATTTAGTGGCCAAAGGTTATCATTAACTAGTGAATTTGCGGTCTTTGGGAAGATACTTTCTCCTGTCCATTTAGTACTTACATGCTATTTTTAAAAGTTGGCCAGCAATGCAACTAGATGTAAAGCATGCACGCTTGCGTGGAAAGCGACATGAAGAAACCTTAAACAAACGCCATTTTTGACCTCAAACGAGCACGCTACTGTGGTCCAGAGTTGTAGTGGCTATCGTCAATATTTTGGATTCTATTGTAGTGATTATTGGTTCCACCATGTTTTTCAGAAGGCCCCGCATGAGCATCGTTATTGTTTTGGTCTATGTTAGGTGACGTAATTGTGACAAGAAGTGATGCATCACAGCTTCATGACCTCCCATTTCAAGCTCTGATTACCTTTGAGTAGCTTGAATTATCTTTTAAAGATTATTCATGCTGTTAGGATTTGTTGAGCATGCATAAGAGTATAGTGAAAGCATGTGGATTTTACAAATTTCTTAATAAGATATATCAACATGAAACCTTAATAGCCAAGATCTCCATAATGGAAATAATCAAATGAATAAATAGTAATTGTAGGATAAGAAGAGTACAATATGTTGAAATATCCACAAGATGCCCAAATGTTCACCTTAACGTTGATCCATACAAAAATTGGGTTGGGTTCAAGACTTTAGTTCTTTCAAAACTTTGATCCTTAATGCTTTAATCCTTTCAAAAGATTTGATTGGCTTGCTTTCTTTCGCTTTTTTTTTTTCCTTACAAAAAACCCTGCAAAGCTTCTTGTCTTGAAGAATACCTCTTTAGCTTGATTTAGGACAAAACAACCCCCTGAAGAAGACTTCCTTATCTTGGTTTAAGATAAAACCACCTCTTATCCTGAAGAACACCTCCTTGTCTTGATTTCGGACAAGACGTATAAGAGAATAAAAAAAAGAAAAGGAAGTTGATTTCTCTTTAGATGAATTTCATTCTTCCTGAATGCACTCCTATTTATAAGAGGCAAGGATACATCACTAAGGATGCATCCTATCCACATGCCTCATCATAATGAGGCATGTCTCAAGGGTAGCGCCTCATCATGATGAAGTGCTAAAGGAAGCTATATCTGAGTGAGTAGAAAGACATATCTGCTCAAAATTAAGCCTTATCCATAAGCCTTATTCATTAACCTTACCCCACACTTATTTCATGATAATTCAATGGTCCAGATTAAGTCACCATCCAATGGTCTAGAAGCAAAGCCTTATGACCAATGGTCCAGATTATAGGCACCATCACAAATTATCCAGATTAAGACATATCCAATGGTCCAAATTAAGACACCATCACTAATGGTCCAATCCTTCATACAAGGAGTCATTTAATGGTTTAGATCAAGCCACTAATCAATGGTCCAGATTCATTATTCAAAGAACCATCCAATGGTTCAAACAAAGTCAACTGGGTTCCAACTCTTGGCTAACCCATATTAGATCATGATCTAATCATATTAGATTAACCTAATATAAGAATCAGATTCGAATCTAATTTGAATCATGAGCTAGGGTTTGCAACACATGCTAGCATGTCTATCTTGCAAATATGATCTAATACAATTAGACCCTTGATCAATTCCTTTGTGTGTAACCCATTAAGTTCATATCTAGCCAACAGTAAGTATGGGTACAAGTTGACCTATCATGATTAAAATATTTCTAATCCTTATAAGTCTAATCAGTGCAATCCTGAACTTGACAATTAGAATCCTTTCTAATTGTTAATCAAATTAAATTCTTCAATTTAATCAAACCTATAAGATAATGTCTAGCACAGTATCATATCAACCTGAAAGATATAAAATTTGATAAACATACCAAACATACCTTTCAATGAAAAATTACTATATAATTCAATCCTTCAATCATACTGCACCCCGAATAAGTATATGAGTATAGATCAATGTTAAACTCAATTACTTATTCATATCTCTCTTAATCTTCTAATGAAATTCAATTAATGAAAGATGAGAAACTCTTTCTAATTTTTTATTCTACTTTGATCAAAGGCTTCCTGAATTATCATAAGATTAGAGCAAGTAGGATATGGTCTTCTATTGCTAGAAGTGATTGATTCCTTATTGATCTTCTTACAATCTTCGTACATAATCCATCATATCTAGAATACCTCATATATAACTTAATGTCTTGAATGAGTGTAAATCAAAATATGGATTTATGTGCACAAGATACTATAGTGATATCAGATCTAAGGATCACTTGCACAACTTCCACTTGAAGAATAATCTTTTGACAACTAAGTAAGCATCCATAAAATATTCTCTTAGTAGGTCAATTCAATGAACTAATTCCTCTAATGAGCACCCATATCTTTGTATTAGTATTTACACAAGTGATTGTAAGATCAATCACCCTCTGCATTAAGCATACACAAGATGTGCCAGTCTTTCCAGTAGCATTAATCCCCAACTCAATGTACCATCGACTAAAAATATTTTAGATTAGAGTTTTAGGATTTTAGGTCTCACTGGCATAATCTCATCATAGCCCTAAAATCATTGCCCTAATCTATGATGTTCATAATAATTATAACAAGCAACATATGATGAAACATAATGCCATTATTTATAACCAAAATGTCATGTATATGATTTGGAAGAATAAAAAAAAACTCTATTGCAATATAAATTGTGATTGGCTTTTAGGGCATAACTCTTTCATATGCTACTATACCAAACAAACTATTCTTGTGATATCTTTGTCTTTACCACAAAAACTGGATCCGATTATCAAGTTACTATGATGGTATTTATAATGGTATTTTGTCGAAGATAGCTAAATGTTACTATAGTCTAATTGGTGCACTGCCGGTTTAGCGACATGCTCGCACATCGCTAAAAGGGCGTACCCAATAGGTTGAGCGCGTAGTTGCGCGGGCCCACCCTCGCACATGTGGGTGTGCCCGCATGCCACCCATGCACCCTCCCGCGTGGCCGTACAAGGGCACCCACTCGCTCGCCCGTGCAGCCTCGCAGGTGGGCACGCCCGTGTTGTCGCATTACCGCATGGCCAGACTTTTTCATGAGTTGTTAGTTGTGATACGACATTTGTCAGCCCTAGATTACCCAAGAAGGACAACTTGATTGCACTGGACCACCTCATCCAATTGACATCATAGGATATGCGCCATGTGCTGTACCATTAGTTTGTTTTGCACTGAAGCAGGAGGCTAACGTATGGATGAGGCACTTCATTGTGCCTTTAACTTGCTGAATTCTAGTAATAATAATAATTTCTCTAAATACCTGGACAGACAAAATGCTTGAATATCTTTCAATAAATATTGATCAGTTATGCAAGACAACTATTGTTGTTGATCAGAGCCAACAACTAATTCAAAGAGGCTCTTAAACTCAAATGTTCAGGTTCAAACTCTATTTACAATATTAGCTAAGCTATAAGCATTCATGCCCAAGGTTCTATTTGAATTAGTTGTTGCCTATGAAATGGTTTTAAGTGGCTAATTTTTGATAGTTATATAAAATAATTGTTGGTTTACCGTTAGGGCAACATTTAAACTAAATAGACTCAAAATTAGTTTGTTGCCAGGCTTAAGTCAATTTTCTATTTATTTTGTTGCAACACTAAAACATTCATGATTAGCTTATTTATAAAGTTGAATTTTAATTTATGCTCAAATTTTCTTTTTTTTTATATTAAACAAGCTTGGTCGATCTTCTTATCAAATAGGTCACCAGTGATTATTTAGATGATTAATTTTAATTATAATATATTACTTTTGTAAGTGAATATTATAAAAAAATATGATTGTTGATCCCTTTGTCACACTTATCAGTTTTTTTTTTTTTTTTTTTTAAACTTTTTTTGGAGGGATTCTTTGGGATGTAATATATGGGAGGATTAATTTGCCGTAGGCGTGCCCGCCCGCGCAACCGCATGGCCCAGCTATGGGGCCGCATGTGCCAGGATGTGCTTCGCAGCCGAGCACATCGTAGACGTGCGCCCAGCGGCGCGTGTGCGCACCCACCTTATGCTAGTTTACTGCCATGCGGGAGAGTGCACGCACACCAGCGACGTAGTCGTGCACGTTGCAAATGCTTGCACGCCCAGTGAAGTGCGCAAGCGCATCGCTGCACAGATGTGCGCCCACCCCATTCCCGGCTGCCCGCTCATGGCCAGGCACGTGTGCGCCAGCAACACCTACGGCATCATTGGTGCCGGGCCTTTGCGATGCGCACGTAGTGCTATTCCGATGCGCAAGATGCAACCTTATTCTCGCCAGGTCACCCGGTCCCCCCCTCTTTCTCCCTCACCGTCCCCCTATTGCTCCCCCCCCCCCCCGGTCGGCCCCGTCCATCCCTCGCTGCCTCGGCCCGCTCGGTCCCCTGTCGGACCCCACCTCCCCTCCCCAACCCCTTTAGCCCCCAGCCCCCCCCCCTCCCAGCTCACCTCCTAAGCCCTGGCTGCCCCGAACCGCCCTTGGGCCCTGGCTCCCCTTGCCTAGCCCCCAATCCCACCCCCCATTGGCTCCTCCCTAGCCTCCCACCTTTGGCCCCCACCTTTGGTCCCATGTCCAGCCCCCTTGGCCCTAGTCCCCGGTTCCCGGCTCTCCACCTTTGTCCCCCTATCCGGCCGGCCCTTGGCCCCCTTGTCCGACCCCTAGCCCTAGTAATTTTTTTTTCTAATTCATCATAATTTTTTAAGTGCCAGGGATGCTAATTTCTTATTTTTTGCTATCTATTTTGAAAAGATCTTCATATGTTATCAAGTGTTTTTGGAAATAGTTTGTTTCCCTATTTTTGCAAACTCAAACTACAAATAAGTTACACTATTTGCTTAAGTTCCTAAAAAGCACACTATTACCTCTGCCATGCCATGCAATGAAATTTATTAAAATATGTTATGTTAGTGTTAGTTATATACAATGTTATATATTGATTATTAATTATATGTTAATTAGTTTTTATTAATATGTTGTATAATCTTTAAAAAATAATTAGTAACCTTCGATTATTTGGAATAGTGCCATCAAAATCAGATATGTTTGTACTTGAATATTAATACCAATATTGCTGATCCAATGTTTATTTCAAAATATATTTTTAGGTCATACACAATTATTTAAAAATGAATGTTGATCGCTCATGGATGTGTTAGAGGGTTAAGGATATTTTTCTTAATCCAGAATTTGTTGCATTTGCATGTAGTCAACCAAAGTGGATGGATGGATCCATAATTAGATGTCCGTATAATCTGAGAAAGTGTTAGAATAAAGCTTATAGGGATGTTAAAATGGTTAAAATTCATCTTTGTAAAAAGAATTTTTTACCTGGTTACTACATTTGGTACTGCCATGGAGAAACTGAGTCTAGGGGAGAATCAAATAATCAAAGAACAATACAGTCTATGAGACAACAGAGAATTATAATGTGGTGGCATCATAAAATTATTACATGGCATCTGAGAATTATAATCAATATGATAACTTAAATCAATATGAAAAAAATGATGATGGATGCTAGGGTTTGGGCTTCAATAAAGGCACCTTTTATGAAAAACCAAATCTAGAAAGCTAACATTTCTATGACATCCTAGGTGCTGCAAATGAACAATTATAGCCTAAGTGTGAAAATCATTCGCAATTGCCTATAGCAGCTTGGTTGTTGAACATTAAGGCTGAACATCACTTATCTAAAGCAGCATTTGATTTAGTTGCCGAATTAGTGAAAGAGGTTCTGCCATTTGATAATATTGTCAGTGATACATTTTATAAAACAAAAAAATTATTGCATGAGCTTGGTTTACTTGTTCAGAAGATTGATTGCTGCAAGAATAATTGCATGTTTTATTGGGGTGTAGATGCAAATTTGTAGTTTTGTAAAGTTTATGGTGAACCCCAATTTATGGCAAGGAGTAGTTCAACTAGGATGAGACCTATGGCTTTCAAAAAAATGCATTACTTTCCATTGGTACCCCGGTTGCAAAGGATGTATCAATCATAAGTTACAGCTTCAAATATGAGATGGCATGCGCAGAACATGAAGAAGAAGAGGGTGTTATGAGCCATTCATCATACTCTATTGCATGGAAACATTTTAATGATATGCATCCTCATTTTTCATATAAAAAAAGAAATGTCAAGCTTGCTCTATGCACAGACGGATTTCAACCATTTGAACAATCTAAACAACAATACTCTTGTTGGCCAGTAATTATAATTGTACTAAATTTACCCTCTGGCTATGCATGAAAGACTCTTCTATGTTTTTGATAGTGTTAGTATTAGGGCCATCAAATGCTAAAGAGAAGATAGATGTTTTTCTACAACCCCTAATTTTGGAGCTTAAATTATTATGGTCAAAAGGGGTTACGACCTATGATATTTCATTAAAGTAGAATTTTATAATCAAAGCAGCCCTAATGTGGACAATTAGTGACTTTCCGGCATATGCCATGCTTTTTGGATGGAGCACTGCTAGCCATTTAGCTTGCCCTTATTGCATGAAAAATTCAGATGCTTTCATATTGTACAGAAGTGGTAAACAATCATGGTTTGATAATCACAAAAGTTTCTACCGTCTAGGCATCCTTTTAGAAAAAAACAAGACTTCATTTCTTAGGAACACAGTGATTAAGAAAGATTCACCACTTATTATGAGCGGCCAGGAAATATTAGACTTTATTGAGTAGTTCGGATTGATGAATGTTTTCGAAGATTGTGCAGATGTCATAAATGGTCGGATATATAGAGAGCATGGCTAAAGAAAAAAAAATATTTTTTGAGAGGTGCCCTACTGGAGTACAAATCTAATTAGACATAACCTTGATATGACTATATCAAAAAGAATTTTTTTGATAACATTTCTCATACAGTGATAAATATTTTAGATAAAACAAAGGACACTGTTAAATCAAGAAATGAACTTAATCAGCATTGTCGGTGTCCCAAACTTGCAAGATCAACTATTGATGGTAAATATCCAAAGGCTTGCTATATGCTTGATAGAAATTTGAAAGCAGTACTGTGTGATTGGTTAAAAGGATTAAAATTTTCTAATGGATATGCATCAAACATGAGTAGATGTGTAGACATGCATAAGTTAAGGGTTTTTGGCATGAAAAGCCATGATTGTCATGTCTTTATGCAGCAGTTGATGTCGGTAGCATTTCGTGAATTACTGCCTACTAATATCTGGAAAGAATTAACAGAGATTAGTATATTTTTCAAAGAGCTAACAGCTAGAGTTATTAGAACCAATGACATGGCAAGACTTGAAAAGGAGATTCCAATTATTTTATGCAAGTTGGAAAGAATTTTTTCTTCAAGTTTTTTTAATTGCATGAAACATCTACCTGTTCATATGGCATACAAAGCTCAGATTGCTGGACCTATTCAATATTGTTGGAAGTACCCATTTGAGAGGTAACTTACTTTTCATATTTTTATTTTATGATGTTCACCAAATTGAGGATCTTATTCTATTTTCAACTTTAATTGTGTAGGAACATGAAGATAAAAAAAAATTATTTAAATAAGGCAAGAGTTGAAGGATCAATATGCAATGCATATTTGGTGAAGGAGGCATCAAATTTTGCATTGCATTACTTTGACAAACATGTCCAAACTAAGAATCGAAAAGTGCATTTAGATGGATGTGAACAACCATTTGGAGCAGAAGATGGAAGCATCTCTATTTTCAGGATTGTTGGTAGGCAATTTGGCATCGAAAATAGAAGATATATGTTGAACGAATAGTGTAAAGCTGCTCACAATTATATTCTTATGAACTGTTCCGAAGTGGAACCGTTTATAGAGTAAGATAATATTCCTTTCATTCACTTTGATAGTTAATTAATTTCTTCATCTTATTTTCAACTAAGTTTACATAAACTTATTTTTCAAGGATGTTTTGTGATATGTGGAGACAACAAGATCCTTACATCAACGATGATGAAATTAGATTAAAATTTTATGCTGAGTTTGCATATTGGTTCAATGAACATGTGAGTATTAAATTGACACATTGCTTATAGGTTAACAAGTACATACCATATACAAACTAATTATGTTTTCTGATTTTTTAGACTAATAATCCTTCTTCAATGTTGATAACATTTTCATTAAATCTCTAGCACAATGGCCGTTGTCTAGAGTTAATACATACACCGAATATTTTGAATGGGTACAAGTTTCAGGTTGAGTCTTTGGGTTCTTCAAGAGCAACTCAAATTGAGGGTATGTGTGCAAGGTCAAACTATTGGCGCAGACCAGCAAGATTATTATGGAAAGCTACAGGAAATTATTGAAGTTGAGTATCTTGCTTGGTCTATTAAACGCAGTATATTGTTCAAATGTGAATGGTTTGGTCCAACTCCAAATGTAGGGACAAAAGTGCATAAAGATTATAATCTTGTTGAAGTATTCCATAGAAGAAGGTTAAACCAATATGAACCATTTATTCTGGCATCTCAAGCTGAACAAGTGTACTACTCCATATCCAAGCCTTCGAAATGATAAGAGAAATTGGTGGGCTGTGAGTAAAATAAAGCAACGGGTGACCATTTCTATGCTGGTAAGCTCATTAATGCAAACACTTGAATCCCCAACTTCTCAAGAAGATGTCATGGAAGCACATGCAATCCAAGATAATTTGCTTGATCCGGATCCAATCCGTAATGATCCAACCAGTGCTTCACTAGAAATTAAGGATGTGGATGAGGTCTCAGATGATGAGAAGATGAATATGAATCACAATTTGACAAAGAACCTGAACTTTAGAATATAAACGATAGTGACTAAGTATTTATACCTCTGATTATAACTTAAAAATAAAATTTTTGTTTCATGCTTTTTTAAATTCATTCTGATTCTACTATATACAGTATTATGAGGGGTCATGAATGATTCATATCCTAAAGGCGTCTACTGGCATAGGCGACAACTCTCCTGATGCAGCACATGATAGCTCATTCGACAAAAGCACCATATTTGAAAGACGTCTGCTAAGGAGATGCCAGGCCATCATCGGGTGACAGTTCTTCCTCCACTAGGAGGAGGAGGAGGCTTCTATTGGTTGATAGCTAATAAGTGTATTTCTATTATCATTTAAATTTGTTCATACAATTGCTATGTTATTAAATTATATCTTATGTTTTACTATACTTGCATAGATTTGTAGAGAGACATCTTGTCTCAAGGTGCATCTTCGATATATTTAAGAGGTGTGCAGACCCGGAGGTCTACTGTTGGGAGTACCTCAGCGAGGAGGTGAGGGAGTTCTACTGACAGAGTTTCAGATATGTATTTTATATTTGCATGATGTTACTTATGCATTTATAATATCATATTATCAACATTTGTTTGTATAATTTATTTATTACAATATGCATATTCATAATTATTCTGCTTATAGAAAGAATTTAAGTGGGATCCAGCCCTCACTCCTTCCGTTAGAATAGCTTGGACTTCACTTGCTCACCTATGATACTCTGATAATTTATGCCACTGGCGGAGGATATCGAAACACCCGCTCATATTTTCGATTCTATATGGAATGGCGGGCAACAGTGGTGAATCTCCAGTGGCGAAGGAGGTCGGCCACAGCTAGCTCGAACCATCGATTGAGAAAGGTGGTCCGAGCACTGGTCTTTCCTGCAACACAGTGAAATCCATCTCGATTAAGGAGCATCGGCATCGTCTTGTAAGTATATAAATTTATTAGTTCTGTATACTTATTAATGATAAATTTTTTAAATTGAGCATAACTACAAATTTCAAATGTTTTTTTCAAAGGCTGAAGGAAGGCACCGATGGGCACTAACAGTTGTTCAAGATGACCCATATGAGAAAAGATGGGTCTTGGTCGCTCCCAGAGTATCGAAGTAAGTAAATCACTTAAAACATGATGTGTTTATTGATATATTTCTCCAATATGAGCTGCATGATATGTATTCCTTGCAGGCATGCACGTACATACGGATGAGTACCACTGACATTGCTAAAATAGTCGCTGATTAACAACAAAATTCTTGGCATCCTAATTTTTGCTGTGATAATCATTTTAGCGATGAAATTTTTAGTGTCACTGTTGCGTCGCTAGTTGAATTAGGTTTAATGATGCCAAAAATAGCCTCGCTGATTTAAAAAATTCTTGTAGTGATTGGAGAGCTACCATCGTCGTTGCAGTCGTTGATCTCCATCGTCATCGCCGTCCATTCACCGACATCCCAGTTCCCTGCTCTCTCCTCTTTGTCTCCACCATCCAACTCCTCGTCATTTTCTTTTTTCTTCATTTGCTGCCGAGCATCACCACTTCTCTGTTTCTCCATTCTCACTAATGCCGAATGCCGTCGTGGCCAACCTCCATCGTTTCTTCCCTTATTCCACTAGCATCGCCTCTTCTATTTGATTTTATATATCTTCATCTTTCCACTTCCCTTCCTCCCAATCCATCGCACCATCTGTACGACCTTCTCTCTATTTCTCCACCATCGCTGTCGCAGTCGGCTTAAGATTCCGTAGTTGCTACCGTTCATGAAATTTATTTGGGATTTGTGGTTGGAGGCTTCCAGGATTATTAGGGATAAGACTTCTTAAATTACCGCTCGTGAAGCTTGGGGGCCTTGTGAAGCTTACCATCGTGAAATTTATTAGGGATTTGTGGTTAGAGAGGTTTCCAGCATCGGGAACAGGACTTTTAAAGCTTGGGGACCATTGCTTTCGTGATCGCTTGCCATCATGAGTTTTATTCGAGATTTGTGGTTTGAGACTTTTGGCGTTGGGGATCGGACTTTTTAAACAGGAAAAGAGTTGGGGAGGGATGAGCTGTTGGCAATCTGGTTAGGGGGCGAAGGAGGGAGTTCTAGTGCTGGATTGAAGCGACCTCCTTGACAAGGCTACATGCATGCCCACTACCACCCACTTCTCCCTCATCGCCGCCTCCATCCAGGCCACCGTTGTCGCCATCCAGAACCCTGTCAACTACTCCGTCGGCCTCGACCTCCCTCGCCTCCTCCCAACACCGCAGCTACCGCGACCTCCTCCTCGCCGATGCCGGCTTGCATGGTGCTGCTTGGCCTCAATCGACTAGATAGCCGATGAATGCCTCGCCCCACCACGTTGTCACTGGGGGACGGTGGGAGAGTGCCACCATGGTGTGGCCGGCAGCCGAGAGGGAGTGTCTGCCATGAGCGAGGGAGCGGGTGTCTCACGAAGAAGACAACGCATGCTCCATCACTAGGGTTTCTCAATCGGTCCATCTGATTACTTCAGGTTAATTCTAATTGGTGAACCCAAGCCATAGAGTTTTTTTTTTTTTTACAAACTAACGGTGATACTAGTCTAGTGCGACACAATCCAGATATATCAGAATACAAAATTTACTGTAAAATAGTAGAACAAGGGTCACTCTGTCTCCAAATCCAATAACCAGCATGCTGAGCCAAAGCTGCAACTCAAGCCATAGAGTTTAGATGAGTTAGTTTAGTCAGTCCAGCTTTGGTCACCTTGGATGCTACATAAGCAAGCTCTTCACAACATCAGGCCTATTTTAATGGTAGGAAATAAATAGAAACAAAAAATAAAGTTTAAGATCAAATTCATAATTTTTCTTAGTATAGGAATTAAAGTAACACATCCCTCTAAATTAGAGGATTAAAAGTATAGTTTAGCTTAAAATAATCTTACGCTCATTGTAGCATTAAGCCATCTACCTTATCTTCTACTGCTTAGATTGGTTGTTCTTTTTTTAAAAAATAAAAAAAATAAATTACTTTTTTATTCTTTATGATGTTTTTTAAAATTTTAATATATAAAATATCAATAATTATAATATTTTTAAATATATTTTTTTCTTAAAATTCTTTAAAATATAGATAATTTTATTTATATGGAATTAAAGAGTAATAACGACATTTTATATAAAATTTTAGTATTTTTATATTATATTTTCTATATATAATATTTTTAATATATATGTTTAGTATATATTTAATAAAAAACATCTTTCACTTATCGGTAGTAAAAATAAAGATAAGTCACAAAATATTATTTATAATTTATCAAAATGTAAAGTGTTATTTCTTGGCATATTTAGAAAATGCCTGTAATCCCTTGGATTTCGTTAACTACTCGCGAGAGTTGATCACGTGATCGGAACGATAGACTCTAGGATTTAAATTTCAAATCTCCCGTAACTAATGTTATCCAAATCCTTTGATTTGACGAGTCTAGATTTGAATTTCAAATCTCCCCGTAACTAACGTTATCGCAAATCCCTTAATTTGAGGAGTCTAGATTTGAATTTCAAATCTCCCCATAACTAACGTTATCCCAAATCCCTTGATTTGAGGAGTCTGCATCCCTTCCAGCCAACAGTTTTGAAGGGATAAATCAGTCATTATCTTAAAAGCAACTAACACAAGATATGGATAGATTTTGGGGGCGTTACTTAGCCATTATCTAAAATCACCGTTGGACTTTTGGATGAAGATTGAGGCGTCAATTTCAGCTGCAATTTAATCCCTTCATCAGCCTATTCAAACGGCCATCAAGGATAAGCTTTGGAAGAGATTGGGCGGTGGGTTATTTGAGGCGGTGCATGGGATATGGATAAGGATGGGAGAAGCTTTGGATAAGGCGGTGGCTGCACCTATAAATTAAAGGGCAGAGATCTACGGGAAGGGAATGAAATCAATCCAACGCCAACGAAGGATTGAAGGCGTCTTCTAGTCTCCACCTCGGGCGAGTAGGAGAGAACGAGAAGGTACGATCGGAGCCATTGAGGAGTTCCTACAGACGAACGACATCCAGCTGCCTCCATGTACGCTACTCAGCTGCAATGCTGCGGTGTCGGCCAATGGAGCGGTCCATTGACTCACACACAGTAACAGTAGTATCTTTGCCTTCAACGTTTGCAACGAGAGCTGGAGGTTGATATTATTACCTGGAAAAGTTAGAGACAAGAAGCGGTGGAAATTCCACGGAAGAGGTACGTGAGAGTGGAGGGGCTTTAGAAAATTAATTCCACCCGTTACATGTGGGAACGTGCGGAGGTTTCCAGAAAAGGCTCACGGCAAGAGGAGCTGGGTGATAGGAATTTTTGGGCTGTTTGGGCCGTCCAATCTTTGGGCCATGTTAGGCCATTTCTGGAGCCTTTTGGGCAGGGTGTTGGGCCCTATAATGGGCCGAGATTGGCAAAATAATTATATGGCCCGAATCAGGATTGATTCTAGTTTCTGGGATAATTTTGTTTCCCTATTTGGGTGTATACATTGAGAGATAATCGAACCCAAAGTTGGGCCCGTGAAGTGGTTTGGGTAGAGTTTAAGAATTATTTTATAATTCAGATTTTAGAAATTTAATAATGAAAAATGATACTGTAGGTTCCCAGGTGTCCAATTAGCTGAGTTATCAATTGGAATTTGTGTACTGAGGTAAGTAAGTCAAGTATTATAATTTTATTAATTATTTAATTTGTGAACTGTGAACTTACAGTTAAATATAATTATGTTAATTTGGCAAAATCATGTTATTACTATGATAATATGTAATTATGATAATGACAGTAAAACTTTATGTGTCGCCGCGGTTCTCACATGACAGATTATCACATGACAGATTATCACATGATAGATTCCCACATGACAGGTTCTCACATGACAGATTATCACACATGACACATGACAGATTATCACATGACAGATTTCACATGACACATGACACATGACAGATTTCACATGACAGATTATCACATGACAGATTATCACATGACAGATGACAGAATACTGGTACCAGGACCCTTCCTCTTAGGGGATATTTAAGAGTGATACACAAGATGTGTATTGTAGGGCCGTGGGACACATAAAGAAAAACAATGACAGTATAAACAATGTTTTGTTTACATTGCATATTCTAGTAATTATTATTTAATTAAGTTTTCAAATTATTTTGATCTGATGACATGAATGTGCTGATAGCATGATAAATGTATTTGAAATTGAAAGTTTTTATAAAAATGATTTGAGAATATCTTGATATGATATGATATATGATGATTTGAAACTATATTAAGCTTACTTATTGAGTGTGAGCTCATATAATTCTTACAATGTTTTTCAGAGCCACAGGAGTGAAGAAGGATATTTGGGGTAGATAGAGCTCTATTAAATAAATTATGATCCATTATATTGATGTAGCCCAGTATTGCTTGTGTGTAGGGCTGGTAGCCCAAAACTGATAATTATGGTTTGTAATAAATCATGGATTTGGATTTTTGCCTTATATTGATTTATGTGAAATTCGAGACGCCTTGCATGCTCGGCATGCGGCGGGTTGTCACCCTAGCTCAAATTTTTGGGTCTGGGGCGTGACAATGCCACTAATGTCATTGATCTATGATTTCCAGCAATTTATTATAGATTTAAGATAAAGTATCTTGCTTTCTGATATTTTTAAAATTACCACTAAAGTTATGCCATGGATTTTATGATTTCTAGCAGTTTATTACAAATGCAGGCCACAAGGCACCAATTTCAGTATTTTTAAAAAAGATACTAAAATTAATACATGATTTCTTGTGGTTATTATCGTTGAGTTTGTTATAATTGTTGGCCAATTATTTGAGATGTATTTACATTGTATCCTGATATATATTTACCAATATAACATATAGTAACAAACTTTAGCTCTTATATCGAAACAACTGGAAGAGAAGGAGAAACAGGCGCCATCGAACCTTTCTTTTCCTTTTCACCGATGTGGATGTAATTAATTCCCATGGTTTTTCATTAGATTGGAAAAATTCCAGGGAAATTCTAAACCTTGTGGAAATATCAATCCTAGAGCTGTTTGGATAAGCGTTTTGAGATTAAAATACCATGGAAAAAATCCGCTCATTAGTTTTGTGTTTTGTTTTCATGATTTAAGAACAAGGAGACACGAAAAGATAATACTGCTATAGATTTGTCTTGTTGAATGCGTAGTGCGTGGCGAAGACATCCTAATCACTCGAGAACGAGTCATAATGTTCTCATTGACATTTCTCTAAGATGATGTAAAAGCCAGTATTCATTCTTGCCACTTTTTTTTTTTCCTCTCCTATATATGCTTCTGCTGCAAAAGACTTCCAGAATTCAGAGCTGATGGTAAAACGCGATCATTGCGTTTGAATCTTTAGACGGCCCAGGTGCAAATTGATATCTTCTACCTAAGCTCATTATTATTGACATTTCTGCGCATCAACTTCCCTTCTCCAGTTGTTCCTACCTTTCTGCTTGCTATTTATTATGCTAAGGGTGCTAAAGTCAAGATCCCATATGTTGACGCCGAGTCACTTTCTTCAAACGCCGAGGAAACGGATGTCCTCCTCGCTGGACTCCTGCAAGAAAAGTCCCCGAGATCGGATGCTCCCGTGGGGACCCTCCGATGCTCAAGTTAGTCACTCGGGAACAGACGAGAACTGACTAGCAGAAGGAAGCTAGAAAGTTAGGGTTCTTGGATCCCTACTTACAGTGAGAGTGTGCGCTTTTATACCCGTTCGAAGATACACCCTTCCGTTTCGGAGGATTGCTGATTTCAATGCGCCTCGTTCAATAACGGACAAAAAGATGAGGCTGACAGTGATAGATCGTACTATCACGTGCACGTGGAGGTATCCTGCATCACCTGTCAGTACGCCTCATAGGTGTTGGCATCCGTGGTTATACCTAGTGCGCACCGCTGCCGGATGTGACCGCGCACAGTTGTAGGCGGGTGGTGGACCGTACGCTGTAACGAGGTATGGTCATGCACAATAACAGACACGCAATGGACCATACGCTGTTATGAGGTATGGCCACACACTGCTACGGATGTGCGGCGGACCACGGGGGCATGCCAGGTGGCCCGAGGCTATAGGCTGCTGGCTCAAGGGCCAGACCATGTATCGGGCATTGTTCATGCAGTCCGAGACCGAGGGAGTCTCGAGGGTTGAGATACTGTTCATAGGGCTCGGGAGCTGTGGCTCGAGGCTGACTAGAACTCGAAGCCGGGCACTGTTCATGTAGCCCGAGACCGAGGGGTCTCAGGGATTGAGATACTATTCATAGGGCCCGGGAGCTGTGGCTCGAGGCTAAGATTGGAACTCGGAGCCGGGCACTGTTCATGCAGCCCGAGACCGAGGGGGTCTCAGGGGTTAAGATACTATTCATAGAGCCTGGGAGCTATGGCTCAAGGCTGAGATGGAACTCGAAGCTAGGCACTGTTCATGTAGCCTGAGACGAGGGGGTCTCGGGGTTGAGATACTGTTCATAGGGCCGGGAGTTGTGGCTCGAGGCTGAGACTGGAACTCGGAGCCGGGTACTATTCATGTAGCCCGAGACCGAGGGGGTCTCGGGGTTGAGATACTGTTCATAGGGCCCGGGAGCTATGGCTCGAGGCTGAGACTGGAACTCGGAGCCGGGCACTGTTCATGCAGCCCGACCGAGGGGGTCTCGGGGGTTGAGATACTGTTCAGAGGGCCCAGGAGCTGTGGCTCGAGGCTAAGACTGGAACTCAAAGCCGAGCACTGTTCATGTAGCCCGAGACCGAGGGGTCTCGGGGGTTGAGATACTGTTCATAGGGCCCAGGAGCTCTGGCTCGAGGCTGAGACTGGAACTCGAAGTCGGGCACTGTTCATGTAGCCCGAGACCGAGGGGGTCTCGGGGGTTGAGATACTGTTCGTAGGGCTTGGGAGCTTTGGCTCGAGGCTGAGACTGGAACTCGAAGCCGGGCACTGTTCATGTAGCCCGAGACCGAGGGAGTCTCGGGGGTTGAGATACTGTTTATAGGGCCCGATAGCTGTGGCTCTAGGCTGACTGGAACTCGAAGCCGGGCACTGTTCATGTAGCCCGAGACCGAGGGGGTCTTGGGGGTTGAGATACTGTTCATAGGGCCCGGGAGCTGTGGCTCAAGGCCGAGACTGGAACTCGGAGCCGGGCACTGTTCATGTATCCGAGACCATGGGGTCTCGGGATTAAGATACTGTTCATATGGCCCGGGAGCTGTGGCTCAAGGTGAGACTGGAACTCGAAGCCGGCACTGTTCATGTAACCCGAGACCGAGGGGGTCTCGGGGGTTGAGATACTGTTCATAGGGCCCAGGAGCTGTGGCTCGAGGCTGAGACTGGAATCAAAGCCGGGCACTGTTCATGTAGCCCAGACTGAGGGGGTCTCGGGCGTTGAGATACTGTTCATAGGATACCGAGGGGGGCTCAAGAGGCCGAGAGGGCCGCCGTCAGCCGCCGTTAACGTTTATTCTGATGGCGTTGGATCAGCCATATCAGATGCCCCCTCACCCTTGAGACGAAGTGGGCCCACCCCAGCAAGGCGAAAGGGGTGTCACCTCCCGAGTGGCTAGTCCCCGTCCTTTGCGAACCGCCCCTGGACACGTGTCTCTGGGCACTGCAATGACTTTATGCAGGCATCATGTGGGATGTGAAAGGGCAGCCACTACTGTCCACCCAATCTGTGGCGATCGTACTCGAAGCAAGGTTGATCCTTCGAAGTCTATGAGGAAAGTTGCGCCATCATTGCCCATCATAACGATGACGTCAGCGGCGTCCCATCATTAGCTGGAGGCAGATTGTATTACGCATCGAGCAGTCACCGAGGGAGCCCAGCCTATGGTGGAAGTCCGCATGGCTGACGAGACAAGGCGGGACAATTCGAAACTGAATAAAACTCAGGTGGGGGTCGAATATGGCCACACTGCTCCTGCCATCGTTGTCTTCTTCCTCTGATTCTCTAATTTTCTACCTCCTAGCCTTTCCTGCAACCTAAGAGCCCGTGCACAACATTTTCTTCCCCAGATCAGCTCTTCGTCTCTTCTAGACCTCTCTGTTCCTTCTTCCATCAATGAGTTCTCAGTCCTGGACCTCGGAGGACGATTCAGAGGATCGTCCTTCTCCCGAGAGGCTTCATGCTTCTCCTTCTTCTCCCCCTTCTCCTTCACCTCCTCTTGAGTGGTCCTCTGATTCGGAGGACCACGTCCCTCTGGCACAGTGGTGGGTTGCCGGGGAGGCTCCCGTAGGGAGGCTCCCGGCGGCGGCTGGCAGGGCCCCATCGAGGAGACGCCAAGCGAAGACTGGCACCTCCTCGAGGGTGGGGGCGGAATCCCGGACGGGGTCGCCTCCATGGTAACAGGCCAGGATTGGCGAACATCCGGGCCCATTACCGAATCCCCGGGATGTCGGGCTATAGTTGTTGAGAGCCGATGGTCCATCGCTTGCCAATGGTACACTGGGCTTTGTGCCTGGCTGGCCTAGGGCTTTTCGTGCCGACCGGGGTTGGGCTTTAACTGAGAGCCAAAGGTACATCGCTCTGCCAGTGGTACACTGGGCTTTGTGCCTGGCTGGCCCAAGGCTTTTTTTGCCGACTGGGGTCGGGCTTTAGTTGTTGAGAGCCGATGGTACATCGCCCTGCCAGTGGTACACTAGGCTTTATGCCTGGCTGGCCCAGGGCTTTTTGCCAACCGGAGTCAGGCTTTAGTTGTTGAGAGCCGATGGTACATCACTCTGCTAGTGGTACACTGGGCTTTGTGCCTGGCTGGCCCAGGGCTTTTTGTGCCGACCAGGGTCGGGCTTTAGTTGTTGAGAGCCGATGGTACATCGCTCTGCTAATGGTACACTGGGCTTTGTGCCTGGCTGGCCTAGGACTTTTTGGGTCGATCAGGGTTGGGCTTTAGCTGTTGAGAGCCGATGGTACATCGCTCTGCCAGTGGTACACTGGGCTTTGTGCCTGACTGCCCAGGACTTTTTTTGCCGACCAGGGTCGGGCTTTAGTTGTTGAGAGACGATGGTACATCGCTCTACCAGTGGTACACTAGCTTTGTGCCTGGTGGCCCAGGGCTTTTTGTGCCGATCGGGGTCGGGCTTTAGTTGTTGAGAGCCAATGGTACATCGCTCTGCCAGTGGTACACTGGGCTTTGTGTCTGGCTGGCCCAGGGCTTTTTGTGCCAACCGGGGTTGGGCTTTAGTTGTTGAGAGCCAATGGTACATCGCTCTGCCAGTGGTACAATGGGCTTTGTGCCTAGCTGGCCCAGGGCTTTTTGGGCCGACCAGGGTCGGGCTTTAGCTGTTGAGAGCCGATGGTACATCGCTCTGCCAGTGGTACACTGAGCTTTGTGCCTGGTTGGCCCAGGGCTTTTTGCTAAAAACTGAGATACTGAAACTCAAGTTCATTGATGCGAAATGAGGGGTGAAAACCCAAGAGAATACAAGCATGGTATTTAATGAAGAATGAAATGTACTAGTGATAGTACCGACGGAGGTTGTCAGCGTTCCATGTCCGGGAAAGCGGCCTCCCATCCAGCTCTTCAATCTTGTATGCTCCATGACGGAGTGCTTCGGTGATCCGGTAGGGCCCTCCCAGTTCGTAGCTAGCTTGCCTCTTTCTGTCGGCTTCGAGACCTTGGCTCGTCGAATGATTAGGTCTCCCGGCAAAAAGGTCTTGGGGCGCATGCGGGCGTTGTAATATTTGGCAGCTCATTATTGGTAGACCGTCATCCGGAGCCGCGCTCGGTCTCGCACCTCCTTCACCAGGTCGAGGTTGACTCGTAGCCGGTCTGGGTTGTCTTCCTCACTATATGATTCCACCCGAGGGCTTGGGGAGCCTATCTCCACTGGAATGACAGCTTCGGACCTGAAGACCACGCTAAATGGGGTCTCTCCGGTGGGGGCTCGTGGCGTTGTGTGGTAGGCCCATAGCACATTATGGAGCTCCTCCAATCGCTGGTTATACTCGTTGAGTCGACACTCAGCTCGACAGGCTATCCTGCCATCGAAGGACCCCTCCGCTGAGGATTTTGAGGATGGGGAAGAGTGACGGCAATGTCGGCGAGGGTGCTCTGCCTCCCTCCTGTGCCGCCGTTTGGGAGAAATGCTGGCGTGACGAGAAGGCGATCGGGGTCTCTTGGAAGCTCCCCGGTGGTGAGGCTTGGGCGAAGCATGGCGGTGGCGAGCCTCTCGAACCGGCGACCTCCTCCGGAAGGAATGATGGCTGGATTGCACCACCCTCGGAACTGATGGTAATGGCTCGACTATCGCGGGGCCACCTGCTGGTGCTGCAAACCTTGAACCACCGCCGCCAAGGACTGAACCTGCGTGGCTAGCACGGCAAGCCGGTCTTCCTGAAGCTGCTATGGAAGAGGCGCAGAGATGTCGATCGGGGGAGCGGAAGGTCCAGCCGCCTGGAGATGCGGCGGTGCAGGGACACCAGCTGGGGAGCTAAGGGGCCAACGCCAGAGGATCTGCTCCTTGACGCTGCCCCCCAGCGCAACTCACAGAGACCCCTTTCGCACGGGTTGTCACCATGGCTCAAGAGATCGGAGAGAGGGAGGTTGCAGATTGCTGGCTCGATATCTTTCTCTTCCCCCCTATCTGGTACGCCAATCTGTTGACGCCGAGTCGCTTTCTTCAAATGCTGGAGAAACGAACGTCCTCCTCGCCGGACTCCTGCAAGAAAAGTCCCCGAAGACCGGATGCTTCGGTGGAGACCCTCCGACGCTCAAGTTAGTCACTCGAGAACAGACGAGAACTGACTAGCAGAAGGAAGCTAGAAAGTTAGGGTTCTTGGATCCCTACTTACGTGAGAGTGTGCGCTTTTATACCTGTTTGAAGATACAGCCTTCCATTCCAGAGAATTGTGATTTAATGGCGCCTCGTTCAAAAACGGACAAAAAGATGAGGCTGACAGTGACATATTGTACTGTCACCGTGCACGTCGGAGGTGTCTTGCGTCACTTGTCAGGACAGCCTCACAGGTATCTAGCATCCGTGGTTATACCTGGTGCATGCCGCTGCCAGATGTGACCATGCACAGTTGTAGGCGGGTGGTGGACCGTATGCTGTAACGGGGTATGATCATGCATAGTGATAGACACACGATGGATCATACGCCGTTATAAGGAATGGCCATACACTTCTACGGATGTGCGGCGGACCACGCGGGCATGCCAGGTGGCTCGAGGCTATAAGCTGCTGGGCTCAAGGGCCAGACCATGTATCGGGCACTGTTCATGCAGCACGAGACCGAGGGAGTCTCGGCGGTTTAGATACTGTTCATAGAGCCCGGGAGCTATGGCTCAAGGCTGACTGGACCTCGAAGCCGGGCACTGTTCATGTAGCCCGAGACCGAGGGGGTCTCGGGGGTTGAGATTACTGTTCATAGGGCCCAGGAGCTATGGCTCGAGGCTAAGACTGGAACTCAGAGCTGGGCACTGTTCATGCAGCCCAAGACCGAGGGGGTCTAGGGGTTGAGATACTGTTCATAGGGCCCGGGAGCTATGGCTGAGGCTGAGACTGGAACTCAAAGCTGGGTACTGTTCATGTAGCCCAAGACCGAGGGGGTCTAGGGGGTTGAGATACTGTTCATAGGGCCCGGGAGCTATGGCTGAGGCTGAGACTGGAACTCAAAGCTGGGTACTGTTCATGTAGCCCAAGACCGAGGGGGTCTCAAGGGTTGAGATATTGTTCATAGGGCCCGGGAGCTGTGGCTCGAGGCTGAGACTAGAACTCGAAGCCGGGCACTGTTCATTTAGCCCGAGATCGAGGGGGTCTCGGGGTTGAGATACTGTTCATAGGGCCTGAGAGCTGTGGCTCGAGGCTGAGATTGGAACTCGGAGCCAGGCACTGTTCATGCAGCCCGAGACCGAGGGGGTCTCGGGGGTTGAGATACTGTTCATAGGGCCCGGGAGCTGTGGCTCGAGGCTGAGATTGGAACTCAAAGCCGGGCACTGTTCATGTAGCCCGAGACCGAGGGGGTCTCGGGGGTTGAGATACTGTTCATAGGGCCCGGGAGCTGTGGCTCGATTGAGATACTGTTCATAGGCCCGGGAGCTGTGGCTCGAGGCTGAGACTGGAACTCCGAGCCGGGCACTGTTCATGTAGCCCGAGACCGAGGGGGTCTCGGGGATTGAGATACTGTTCATAGGGCCCGGGAGCTGTGGCTCGAGGCTGAGACTAGAACTCAGAGCCGGGCACTGTTCATGTAGCCCGAGACCGAGGGGGTCTCGGGGGTTGAGATATTGTTCATAGGGCCCGGGAGCTGTGGCTCGAGGCTGAGACTGGAACTCGGAGTCGGGCACTGTTCATGTAGCCCGAGACCGAGGGGGTCTCGGAGGTTGAGATACTATTCATAGGGCCCGGGAGCTGTGGCTCGACGCTGAGACTGGAACTCGAAGCCAGGCACTGTTCATACAGCCCTAGACTGAGGGGGTCTCGGGGGTTGAGATACTGTTCATAGGGCCCGGGAGCTGTGGCTCGAGGTTAGACTGGAACTCGAAGCTGGGCACTGTTCATGTAGCCCAAGACGAGGGGGTTTCGGGGGTTGAGATACTGTTCATAGGGCCCGGGAGCTGTGGCTCGAGGCTGAGACTAGAACTCGGAGCTGGGCACTGTTCATGCAGCCCGAGACCGAGGGGGTCTTGGGGGTTGAGATACTGTTCATAGGGCCGGGGAGCTGTGGCTCGAGGCTGAGACTGGAAACTCGAAGCCGGGCACTGTTCATGTAGCCCGAGACCGAGGGGGTCTCGGGGGTTGAGATACTGTTCATAGGACCCGAGAGCTGTGGCTCGAGGCTGAGACTGGAACTCGGAGCCGGGCACTGTTCATGTAGCCCGAGACCGAGGGGGTTTCGGGGGTTGAGATACTGTTCATAGGGCCCGGGAGCTGTGGCTCGAGGCTGAGACTGGAACTCGAGCTGGGCACTGTTCATGTAGCCTGAGACCGAGGGGGTCTCGGGGGTTGAGATACTGTTCATAGGGCCCGGGAGCTGTGGCTTGAGGCTGAGACTAGAACTCAAAGCCAAGCACTGTTCATGTAGCCCGAGACCGAGGGGTTCTCGGGGTTGAGATACTGTTCATAGGGCCCGAGAGCTATGGCTCGAGGCTGAGACTGGAACTCGGAGCCAGGCACTGTTCATGTTGCCCGAGACCGAGGGGGTCTCGGGCGTTGAGATACTATTCATAGGATACCGAGGGGGGCTCAGGAGGCGAGAGGGCCTCCGTCATCTGCCGTTACCGTTTATTCTGATGGCATTGGATAGCCATATCACCATACAAAGGTTAACAAGCTGTCGGCCTGGTTCTACAATGGTAAGAAAAATAGCAGATTAGCAAATTTGTGAAATCATTCAACCTTTCCGCTTGTTTTGATGCGTGTGCCTAAACAAGCGCCTAAGTCTAAAAGGAGTGTTTGGTATGGAATTAAAAATAAAAAAAAAAAGTTACAGAAGTAATTTTTTCTAGCATAAAATTTAATAGCGTTACTTTTTCTATTAATTTTGTTTAATTATTTTTCTGAATGAAGGATGAAATATTACAGACGTAATTGTTAACTTTATTTAAAATAAAATTAATTAAAAAAAAAAGATAATATATATATATATATATATATATATATATATATATATACAAATATAATATAATGTAATGTAATATACCTTTAAGGTTAATAATTTAGGAGAGCAAAGGGGAAAACAATTTATCCTTTAAAAAAATTTAACCTTATGTCAAACATTCTCAAAAAGAGATAAAAAATTATAGAAGTATTTTTTTTACCTCACTAACTTTGTACCAAATATGCCCTAAGTGGCTAAAATGCTAATTTTACTTTTCGCTATTAGTCTAAAATTTCGGTACGCTCATCTTCAACGTTTGCACCGCAAAACATAAAACATTGTACCAAAAAAAAAAAAAAAAAAAAACTCTATGCAATGCTTGTCAATGGGATGATATATATATATATATATATGTGTGTGTGTGTTTTATAACGTCTCAAGCTACTTACTGGTTCAATTAATATAGTTAATAAATTAAAATTATATGATTCAAAATTTAAATAAAAGTTAATGATAGTAAGTGAATTAAAGTTATAAATATATAATATTTTTAATTTAATATAAAATTAAATTTAAGGATATCATAAGGTACTCGGATACTTTTATATTTTTTAACTGTCGTTCAATTTTTCTTTTTTCAGACCAGCGGGAAAGGCTGAAGGTTGGGTTGAAATTTAAAAATGTCATACTTTTCAAAGTCTTATCAGTCTAACTTCATCACTCAACTAAACATTTAAAAGTATTATAGGACCCATGTATGATGGAGACGTAGTTTTACTTTAGAATGGTCGAACTCCTTTGTTATTCTTTTAAGAACAAGGCAAATTCCTTAGTTTCTAAAATTTTTCTATTGCAAGGTCAGACACGTTTAATTCAATTCCTTTAATGCACGGAGACCCTAAACACGTTCGGCCAGCTCATTCAGAGCTGCTGGGCAATTCCTTAGCATTTTAAAACCTCTCTCTCTCTCTTATATATATATATATATATATATATATATATAAAATTATGTGTGTGTGTGTGTGTGTGTGTTTTATAGTTAATTATAGCGGTCGAGCAAAGGCTTTCCCAAGCTATCCTGGAACTCGGTGGCAACCATTCGTAGCATCCAGGCTTAATTACATAATAATCTAAAATATTTAAGCTTAATCCATATTATAAAAAAATTATCCATGATGCCTAAACCTGTTATCATCATCACAAAGCCTAGATGAATTATATTAAATAAGAAACTATTATGGTTCTAGTTTTCACCTTCTGGACAACGTATGATCTAGCTAGCATGCTAAATTGTATGGTATGAACTTGCATGGAGTGTCATACTGGGTAAAAAAGTTAAAACAAAAAAAAAGGGAGTATGGAAGGTGCTAATTAAATTACTTTGCTGGTAAAGTTTTCTAATTAAGGGACAAAAACTTTGCTTAAAGCATATCATAGTCGTGGATTCAAATTCTATCTTCACAAGTCTAGAAACGCCCAGGAGAGTACGTACATTATATAGGATGTCTAAAGAGTCAGAGAGGAAATTAAGAATATTTTATATTATCTCAAAGCCTCATCGTGGCAATTATAACAAAGCTACATGAATTCAATATATATTTGAGATCTAGCTCCCCTTACTATAGTTTTCTTAATGCAAATATGTTGTGCTAAATAGCATAGTAATGGCACTCCTCCCTCCAAAATGGAGAAAATTAATTTTGTTTTTATCACAAAGGCTCGAGTGTTTTACAATGATAAATAAATAAACGAGTACCGGTGGTGTTCCCATCATTATTTTCGAAGAAAATTAATAAACAAAAAGGATTCATTAGAATAGTGTGCATTACTGGACAGCTTAGGCTCAGCTCTTTAGGAAGGATAAGGATTTTCCATCGGCGTCTGGTTTAATATGGAATGGATTCTAATAAAAGTCTAACGTCGCGTGCTGGTTCTCAATTCATATTAGAGGAGATTGCTTGTATTTGTAACATTTTAGTTTCCAAAGAAGTCAACATTACCACAGATTAATTGGTGGGAAAAGTGGGGGGAAGATAATGAAAATCACTACCAGCGGAGGAATATAATTATTCTGAAAACGTAATCAGTGATTCATATAGGTGGTACTAGCAAAGACTTTTATTTCACTTGTCAAAGAATTTAGCCAATCCGGTTGGCTAAAATGAATGATCCAAAAGAGTATAGATTCACGATAACATCAGCAACCCTTTGTTGCATTGTAAACTGGAATGTGAGCGAGGTTTCTCCACTGGTTGCTTCTTCAATTTTTACAGAAGACTCGACAATGGGATTATAGATATATACCATAGATCTTTATAAACTAAACAAGTACTACTACACTTGCCAAGACTTTGACCCAATACTAGAGAAAACACCACACATGTGCACACGTACACTAGATTATAAGTCCTGTAATATTCTGCATTTTAGCTCATAACCAAGGTATAAAGCAAATCTTAGTCAATGGCTGCTGGTAGATTTAAAACAATATTTTCTTTTCAAAAGAAAAAAATTGATCTAGGTGTACACATTGGTGGTCAAAGTTATATATGGAGTCGCGTGCATGTTCCACATAATGGACCTTTTGGGAGTTTGATTTTGTCATCATATCGCCTCAAGTCCTGGAGCTTGTAGGTCATTCCCTAAAATTTTTTACAAGGATATATTGCCAATGTTATCGAGATCTTGAACTTAGCCCCATAGTTGAAATTCTGATCTTGTAGAAGAAAAGAGTTTAGATAGGGGAAGGACATTTGAAGCCACTGTGATTAAAATACTGATCATGGATGATTACAAGTTTGATCAGCTTAATCTCTTCGTTGAAACTTTGTTGTTGCGTGATTCGAATGATGAGAGATGCACCTTATCCCTCACTTTTCTATGAGCACCGTACTCATAAAAGGTCGTGTTTTTTGAGATGGTTACGTCTGTATGCATCTCTTGACATGAATTATATATATATATATATATATATATATATATATGAACTCAGGGACATGGCTAAACTCACAATGATCGATCCCATTGTTTGCTGCAACGTGATACATGTATCCCATCGATCCATCCATGCATGCCCAGTGCGTGACACCTAACAATGAAGCAGGCAAGAAGCAACAAATTTCTTCTAGAAAGTAAACATTAATATTGGATATCACAGTTTATTGGGAATTCCAATAAAAGAAACTGCGTTCAGGTTGTTCCACCCTGCCTAACACTACCCTTGTACATTGCATTTCATTGGGTGGTGTCCCTTCTTGACGTAACGGACTAGCAGTTGTGATTGTGGTGGACTTATGGAAAAGTAACCCTGAGATATCTTTTATGCTTCAAGTCAATCACTTTGGCGTGAATCACTTCGGTTCCTACCATATTGGAAGTTAGGATTGGGATGGGTTGCAAGCAAGGGGGAAAAAATCAGTAGCCATGAGCGTTGTCAACCGGATGCAAGGAGAAAGACTTAGCAAATGGATTGAATCACCATTTTGAAATTTTTAAGGAATGTCACTGGTTAGAAGATGGTCACTAAGAGAAACACCTTCTTACGTCATCATTCAAGAACCCTATTTTCATTGAGTCTTAATTACAATGAGGATGATAAGGGAAGAAGAAGAGATCAAAATTCTCTTTTTGGCATTCTTTCATTCCTCCCTTTCATATTCATTCAACACATTTTTTTAGGCCTTCAAATGTTATTTGTAGTTTGGTCATGCAAACCAAACTTTTATTTATCTTTGATGGAAAGCAGACTTGATCGAATATAGGTCCCTTCAATTCTTCTCCACTCAGGTCCCATGCATTTCCCATCACTGATGGCATATTGCCTAAATACAATGAGTATCAATTGTCCCACAATGGAAGCCCTAAACCATCATGGGACTGTATAATATATCATAAATTGTTAATTGGCAGGCAAGTTTTAAAAAATATATTGTTAATTTGGATAGTTTTTAGTAAAATCATTATCATTATCATATTAATTATAATAATTGCATATAATAAAAAATGGCAATATGGATACCTTGAATTTAGACAAATTTTTATAATTAAATAATAAAATTATAAATATGCATGGATTATTGTTTTCTTAAATAATAGTAAATATTTTGAACGGATGTGCAAGCATGCACGATGTTAAAATGAATAGTTTTGAAAACAACATTTATGGCTAAGATTTTCTTAGTTGTGTAATGAGAATTACGGCAAGACTCTTTAACTAACAAAGATTTTCGTTAATTATCACATTAACTTACTTTTAACATACCTTTTTAACACAATTGGATATATTAATTATTAGTTACATCGAGTCCTCCCTCTCTTTCTTTCATGATTTTTTGTTTAGGGTTATTTAAAATTCTAACTAATTCCATTTAATTCATGTATCAACACCTGTTTACTTCCTTTATTCAACCAAATCCCACCTAATGCATGCCCTTCCTACACCTACTCAATATATATTTTCTTTCTATCCTTATCCCCATCTCCCCAATTTCTACATAAATATCCAAATAATTTCCACTAGTGTCCCATATCAAAATCTTTTCTAGCATACTTTATATTGTATGATTATAAACTCTCTACTATTTTCAAATACTCCCACAACCCCCACCTCCCAACCCCGCCGTGTCGCGCAAAGTTGCTATTGTGCACTAACTTGAAATATGACACCAAGGAAAGAAATTTTGATTAAGTCAAGAAAATGTTAATTCTCATAATTCATATTTTATTTTTATTAACACTTCATAAAATTTATCTTTCTATTTTGAATAATACTTTTTTTTTAAAATTGTCCTTTCCTTGTACCAATTTCTCAAACGTGCAATTCATGCATCTACATTTATTTTATAATTTAGACTCATGTGGGTTATTGATGCACAAGGAGTTGAACTTTGATATCGATATTCTTTGTAGAATTCATATATACTAGTTGAATAAAATATGAGTATTGTTACATATTATTAAAAACTTCTTGAAAAAATTTAACATGGTTGCATGTTCACACGAGGAAACTAGTGCTTAGATGATCTTGACCCCAAGTTCTTATTGTTTACTTTTCTCAATAAAGTGACTCATTTTTTTAAGATAGATTGCATTGATATCTCTCTCTACTAGGTAACATTGTTAGTGAACAACAATAAGTACTAATAATTATGGAGAGAGTAACATTAACCAAATTATCTGACTGGCCAATAAGATTGTAGCCATTTATCAAAAACTCAGTGCTTTAGACTAAACCTGAACTATTAATAACCTTTTTTACATATATATAATCTTATAAATAACTAAAATTAAAATTTTAATTTCATAAAATTACTATTTGTATTTGCACCATTATAAGTTATTTTTTTTTGCATGAACGCTATTATAAATATTAAAATTATGTATATTTCTTTTGATATTTAGTATTTAATTGTATACTCTTATAAATTATCTCCTTTTAATTATTTCATAAATTTGTTATTTGCATGTGTACACTTGTAATATTTTTTACATGTATACACCTATGACATTTTTTTTTTCATATGTATTAGAGTATAGAGATCAAAATAAAAGTTTATGAAGATATATGCATAATTTTAAATATTTAAGAAGATATATATATATATATATATACATACATATACATGTGTGTAATTTTAAATATTTATAAAAACATCTATGAGAAAAAAGAAAAAAATATCTACAGAGAAAAAAGCAAAAATCTTTGTGTGTGTGTATGTGTGATTTTAAATATTTATAAAAACATCTACCGAGAAAAAAGCAAAAACTTTCACCAGCTCTCTCATGTCTTGCATCATTTAAATAATTTATGGTGCCGTTTGTTATCCGCACCCCAATCCAATCATCACGCAAGCCAAAGGCGATCTGCGCCGAGGAAGCTAGGGTGATTTAATCTTGTTTCGGTCCTCTACGACACGCCAAGGGAAAGCAACGCGCGTGCACGGCCGCAGGCTGACCACCGTCCTCAAAACCAACGATCCACGCTTGAACCAACTCCATCCGCCCGCACCAAGATCAACGGCCAGATGTTCCCGTTTCCTATCACCGCGTTGAACGTCCCCGAAACCATCCACTTATAAAAGAAGGATAAAAAACACACAAGAAGAAATATTACTCCAGGGGACGGCTCACATAAACCAATAAGCAGAATGCTTTAGCTCATTCTGGCACCAAAAGAGCTACAGTACTGCCGTGCGTTGCAGATTGGTTGGCAATTTGTAAGAAATGAGCCAATCTTATCGTGCCATCTGGCTTAAATGGGACAAAAGAAAATATTTTTATCAGCAAATTGATGTTTGATTCTTCCATTGATCGAAGCATATGACCAAATTAAACACGTGACACTCGGTCCTATGTTTCAAATCTTTTGATTTCTGATATATATATATATTTTTACATAATATCTGTTTGTTTGCGCGCTTAAGTTTCTTATAAAACATAAGCGCATGCAGTGCAGTAAAAAATAATTATATGTATTCATGCAGTTATCTTCTCACTTCAACGATCAGAAGCACTAGAAATTAAAGGAAATTAATGTGATGGACCAAATGTTCGGTAATTTGTCAAGATCGAGCACGTACGCAATCTGAGAGAGGGGCTAGACATGCAATAATTTGCTCAGTTTCCGTGGTGTTTCAAGTCAACTGCTATGGTATCATCAGAAGGGTAGGTATCCGAGAATAGCCCATTTTAATTTCTCTCTCCAGGGTTTCCCTATTTTTGTTCTCTCTCTCTCTTCCGATGCTCCTTCTTCAGTGAGTCATAGTCCAACCCGACCGCTTACATGAGAGAAAAGAAGACAAGAAATCAAGTCTAAACCTCGCCACACATCCCAAACAAAGATTCAACGCCGCGGGAGTAAGTCTTTTGAACCGTGTCTATATATGCCCACCCACTAACCTCTTCTCCTCCTCGCTCTCCAAAAGTGCTGGCTTGTTGGGTGCGCTCTCCTGTAGCGTCCCTTCCTTCCCTCCACTTCTCCAACCCATCCATCCCCCTTCCATTAGCTAGCTCCTCCGATTCGCGATGGCGTCGAGCATTTCGATATCGAACCAGCCCATCATTTCACATAAATTTCGCACCCACCGGCGCCCTCCGATGTGCGCCACCCAGGTCGCGACTGCCACCGTTGCAGCCTGGCCGCAGACAATATCGGCTGCCGCGCCCTCCATCGCACCCAAAACAGCCATGACCACCGGCACCAGGATCGGTGCGAGGACCCCTCTCGCCAGCGCGTGGAGGGAAATCCAGGGCTCCGACGATTGGGAGCACCTCGTCGAGCCGCTGAACCCCCTCCTCCGCGAGGAGATCGTGAGGTATGGGGAGTTCGTCGCCGCGTGCTACAAGGCGTTCGACCGCGACCCGAGCTCGAAGCGCTACTTGAATTGCAAGCACGGGAAGACGAGCATGCTCCGGGAGGTTGGGATGGCGGGCTCGGGCTACAAGGTCACCAAGTACATCTATGCGACTCCCGACATCAACATCCCCATGACCCAGAAGGGCACGTGCTGCAGCCGGTGGATCGGGTATGTCGCGGTCTCGTCCGACGAGGAGGAGGTGAGGAGGCTCGGACGGAGGGACGTCCTCGTGTCCTTCCGGGGGACTGTGTCCAACACCGAGTGGATCGCCAATTTCATGAGCTCGCTCACTCCGGCGAGATTAGACCCCCACGATCCCCGCCCCGATGTGAAGGTCGAATCCGGCTTCCTCAGCCTCTACACATCGGATGATAGCAGTTGCAAATTCAGCAGTGGCAGCTGCCGAGAACAGCTACTATCCGAGGTTTCTCGGATTATTAACAATCACAAAGATGAGGAGGAGCTGAGCATCACGTTGGCCGGACACAGCATGGGAAGCTCTCTAGCTCTACTGCTCGGCTACGACCTCGCCGAGCTTGGACTGAACAGAGATGGATCCAACCGAGAGGTACCCATCACGGTGTATTCGTTCGGTGGCCCTCGGGTCGGCAATTCGGGCTTCAAAGAGAGGTGCGAAGAGCTTGGTGTGAAGGTATTGAGAGTAGCTAATGTCAACGATCCCGTCACGAAGCTGCCCGGCCTTTTTCTCAACTACGAGAACTGCCGGGTGCTGGCCGGGAGATTTAAACTCCCATGGAGCTGCTTGTGCTATGCTCATGTGGGAGTCGAACTAGCCCTCGACTTCTTTAAGATGAAGAACCCGGCATGCGTCCATGACTTGGATGCCTACATCGGCCTATTGAAGTGCCCGAAGATGGCACAAGTTAGGAAGGACGGGGAGAATCTTCTCTACAAGGGAAAAAAATTTCTAAGCTCACGACAGCTCGACGTATGGCAGTGGCAAGATACTGTACGTGAGCTTTGTTCGTGGGTTGGTGCAATCTCTGAGAATGTGAGGCCTAACAAAACCAGGGTTCATATCAGATGATTCTCTCTTCCTTGTACATATTCGCACGCAGATAGCCCATTCTTTGAGTTTGTTGCCTTCTAAAGGACTTTTTGTAACGTTTACAATTGAAAAGAACGCAGAACAAATTTACTTGGACGTTAATTCTTGTTGATGCACTTGTGCAGTCATGAATTGGGTGAAAGCAATTCATATGGTGCGTAAGTGCATTAAAAATTTAGCATGCATGCACAGGAAAACTGTTGCAAATCCTAGCAAAGCCTTCGTTTTGGGAAACTTCGATCCGTAGGATTCTCAGTGCGCAGACTTAAAGTATTACGACAGTATCTTATACTAATTTTCCCGCCATCACTACAAATTTTGACAACTAAATACCTCTGCAGGAGAACTAGAGTTAGAGCAAAGAATGGAAACTAGGATATATTATTCTTGTTCATGCTTTCAATCTGTTCTGGCCGCAACAAAGGAAAACAACCTTGCTTGGTTTTATATTAATTGCTTATTTTAAACCCATCCAGTCTGGTGGGTTGCCTATGTTGAAGAAGAAGGCAGCCACTGTTGAAATATCGCATCTTCTTAGTCTATGCTTTCAAACCATTAGTCTTTCATTTCCAATATTAAATATATACCTTGTTGTATTTCAGCACTCTCAATCATGTCATTTGGTGCAAGACGATATCGTGTTTAGTTTTCTTACAGTTACATGAAAGTTTCTTAGTTGGTTTTTTAACCCTTTTCCCGACTCGGAAAGTGAAATTATGTGTTAGCAAAATAAATAGTTCTAATATTAAACCTAGTATGATTGATAATTTTTTTTTTTTTGTTTTTTATTTTTGTGAATATCAGCTAGCGCGCTTATTTATTTATTTATTGGTTAATTTGCACATCTTCACGAAATGAATCTGAATTTTGCTGATTATTATTGTAAAGTCTAAGGCCAACGTGTTGACTTTTATAGCACAAGTGCATGAAATTTTGTGATTAATTTGTACTCTATCTAGTTCAAGCAACAAATATCTAAGAAGAGCAGTGACTTGACACATTATCTGAACGGAATATGTGATCGTTAGAGGAAACATAGAAGGGTTTTCTTTTGTGATATAGTATGAAAGTTTTTGGTAAATGCAAATAAATTATTTTCTAGCTAGCATGGTAATCTAATACTTAAATGCTAGATATTAATGTATTCTTGGAATTGTATGGGTATCAGTGCAGATGAAAAATTCTGTAAAGTCTTGACGTGGCTGACAGTCTGGATCCTTTTCTCATGTCAAATAATGTGCAACATCAAATGGGAAAAGAATATTTCAAAGGCTAAATTCGCCATATTTGCATATGGAAAAGCATGTTTTACCAAGGTAATTATGTGATGAAATATACTATAGTTAGTCTTTAAACTGTTCAAACCATAGCAAAAAAAACGTCAACAACTGTACTTTATAGCAATATTCATCACTTCTTTGTTTCCTTGCTAAAGGCTTTCTTCGTCAATAACTTCTCGGCTGAGTCAAGACAAAACATCCAAGGACATGAGAGTGATCAAAGTACCGTAGCCTAACTCTTTGACATAATGTTCATGTCCAGCATATAATTATTCTCACACATCCTGGTCTAAAACGAATATCATCAAGAAACTTTCTCTAGTTCCTACTTTAACCCTAGCAAATTGATGCTCGACGGCCATATGGGGTTCAATGGTTTCAAACAGTCAAGATGATGGATCTGAACCCAACTCTCTATAGAAATAGTGCTTTGTTTACTTTGGGTCTTCGTCTCATACTTGTAGCCTTCTCCCTCTTTCGCCATAGATCTCAGCCCTTTTTCCCTCGGAAGTGGTGGTCTTTTATAAGCTTGCTTATATTAGAGTCGTCAGCTTTCTGTGTTGACCAGTTAGATCTCCGTCCATCCTCTCCCATGCAAGTCACGTTGCTAACATAGTCCGAGTGCCCAACCATGTCAAAATAGGAAAATTCTATGATGTAATCCCCCCCGTTAAGATAGGTGATGCGGCTGATAAAAGTCACATGTAAGTTAACATCAAAATTATCTAACGACAAAAGTCGTAAGAATATCAACTGTACCAACTCGTAAGCGGCTCTGAAGCAGCTCCGACTCCTAAGTGGTCCAGAATCAGCTCCTAGGTGATCTCATATCATTTTATTTTATTTTATTTTATTTTATTTTATTTTTAATATCTACTTTAGCTTCTCAAGCAAATCTTCATTTCTGAGAAGATCAGACCTATCAGCCATCGTGATTCATATAAGACAAACTCTGTCAATTTTTACACAAGCCTAAGAAGTCATAATCCATTATGATGCTTAAAGATGAGCCCAAAAAGTCATTATCCATCATGAAGTTTTAATGATTTTGGCCAGATAAGCCTCAAAAGGTGACATCTGCTATGAAATACCATCATCCAGTTCAGATAAGATGAATCCAATCCACTAGTTCTGACATTCCGTTCACATGGCTCATCATGAGATGCCAATCTTATCAAGCAAGCCATACAGACTCAAAGTATCAACAAAATGGATAAGAGAAACTCCGAACTAAGGTACGAACACTCAAACAAACACTTAAAGATTTTTTTTTTCTTCTTCTTAACTCTCATTTGAGTTTCTTTAAGCTCAGGGTTGTGATTCTGATCAGTAACTTGGGCGTCAAAGAATTTTCATCGAAATAACTGATCTCTAAAATTTTTTTACAAATCTCGAAACTAAAGCAAAGCTTTTTCATCAAATTCACGGTCCATTTACTAATACTTAAAAATATTAGCTCCAGATGATCACAATCATCAATAGATTCATTAAAATATCTTTAACTGCCTCAGCATTATGTAACCCCTTCATTCTCATCCCTTCAAGTGCGAACATCAATAATGGTTAACCAAGATCAATGAACACTAACCTTTTTGTCCTACTGCTGTTCTGGCCTATGCTGGCGTAGTCAACTCGTTGGCAGAGTTTGGGCAAGTACCATTAGCCTCTGTGAGTGATGAATCTAATAGCACTGGTCATTGAGTAAAACCTGTCCTTGGACTCTTCGCCCCGCGCTGGGTTGAGAGGGACAGTCGCCCAGTTAGGGAGGGTGGGCCCGTCCGAGGACTGTAAGCCAACGGATCGGAGGGCCACAATTATCTTTTGAGCCCCACCTATAATAAGTGGGCCCCACAAGGAGAGATGGAAAAAATGGTAGGCGATGCATGTGGATAGTTGATGATGGATGGATAGAATTAAAAAAATATATAAATATATTGGATGGAAGCGCAATGAATACATTATGATTATAAGGGAATGCATCTCACGAGATATTGGGCGGTATGAGGTACAGACCACATGAGAAAACGTGAAATTAGCATGTGGTTGACCGTTGTAAGGCTGACGTTCCGTTACGGCCTCTACGGGGGGCGTCGCTCCCGAAGAGGAGTCCAGACGTGCAGACCTAGAGAGAGAAGGGGAGGGAGCTTCCGTGGGCGCGTGCGCGCGCGCGTATGTGAGAGAGAGCTTTTGGTGTTTGCGGCCCGTCGGTGGACGGTGGTCAGAGGGGACGTTGTAGAGGGGGAACGCTGAGAGAGCGGCGGCGGTTGCATTGTATCGGAAAGAAAATAATGGCAGCCGTGCGTATGACGAGGAAGCTAAGGTAGGCGTATTCTAATCTCTTGAAACAACCAAACCCAACCATAACTTTGGGATAGTCCCTATAATGTACAGGCAAGGAAGTAATTCTTGACCAAGACCTTGAGATTAGCATCAATTGACGTGTTATAGTGCTTAACATTTAAATGTAGTGTTAAAAGATTTATAAAAAAATTACAAAGAAATTGTATAGAAATAATAACAGAATAATATATTATCTTCAGCATCATCATGAGGATCATGATTTTGATTGAGCTTGAGTTGAGTGCTTTCAATCAATGAGCAATCGCACAACGATAGTGTATGAGGATTTGCTCTTAATGACGGATCCAATCTCTCTAGCTTCTCTATGGTTTTTTCACGTATGATATGATATATCAAAAACCTTAAAAGAAAACTTTATTTATAGAGGCTTTCTTAACTCCCTTCTACCGCCTACTTTCATCAAAATAGGTATTTTAAATTTTTAAAATATACTTAATTAATTAGTGGATGGATATTGTTGAAAATTATCTCCAAGAGATTGAGATATATCTGTAAGTGGTTACCAAATAAATAAAATAAAATAGGGCCATCACCAACGAGATACTATATTCTTCCACTTATCCGTATATTTTATTTTAATCTATAATTCTTAACACTGAACAAGAAAGCAAAAATATGAATCATGGCGATAGATCCTCTATAATTGAGTATTATCTTCCATATATTATAATGCATTCAATTTCTTTACCACTATTTCAAATGTGACAACATAACATAATGAATAAATCCTATGTTTATTCTAAGTCCAAAAGAAAATTTTATCATTTCTCGAAAGTTAAATAATGTGTATACCCAAATAAGAAATAAACAAATAACTAAAATAAGAGTTTCTTTGTCCAAGTAGTTATTCATGCAACTAAATTATATCATGGGACCAACTCCCATTCGTACCACATGATCCTTAAAATTCTTAATTGGCATACCTTTAGTCAAAGAATCAGCTATCATTAATTCAATGCTAACGTGTTCTATGACTATTTTATTTTCTTTAACACGTTCTTTTATGGCTAAATACTTAATATCGATGTGTTTACTTCGACTACCACTCTTACTATTTTTAGCCAAAAATACATCAGTTGAATTATCACAGTACAATTTACTTGGCCTAACAATAGAATCAACAATTATAAGCCCTGAGATGAAACTCTTCAACCATACACCGTGTGATGTAGCCTCAAAATAAGCAACAAACTCCGCTTCCATAGTAGAGGTAGCAATCAAAGTATGCTTTGCACTCCTCCATGATATGGCTCCATCAGTTAACATAAATATAAATTCCGATGTTGATTTTTGAGAATCAACGCAGCCAGCAAAGTTCGAATCTAAATAACCCTCTACCTCCAAATAATCAGTTCCTCTATACATTAGCATGTAGTTCCTGGTCCCTTGAAGATATCTCATGACCTTTTTAGCAGCTCTCCAATGGTCTAAACCTAGATTACTCTGATATCTTTCCAACATTTCTACTGTAAATGCAATGTCAGGTCTTGTGCAAACCTGAGCATACATTAGGCTTCCAACAGCTGAAGTATATAGAATGTTATGCATCTGTTCTTGTTCAAGTTCATTTTTAAGATACTGGTTTAAAGTGAACTTGTCACCCTTCAATATGGGTGCAACACTTGGTGAATAATCTTTCATCCGAAATCTCTTCAAGACTTTATTAATATAAGTTTCTTGAGACAATCCTAAAATGCCTCGAGATCTTTCTCTATGGATCTTAATGCCAATGACATAAGATGTCTGACTCATATTTTTTATATCAAAATTCTTGAAGAGAAATTGCTTCACCTCATATAGCAACCCTTTATCATTGATTGCAAGTAGAATGCCATCTACATATAGGACCAAGAAATAAATTTTGCTTCCATTAACTTTTGGTATATATATTGATCCATAATTTTTTTTTCAAAACCAAAGAAAAAGATCACATCATAAAATTTTAAATACCACTGATGTGAGGCTTATTTCAATCCATATATGAATTTCTTAAGCTTGCAAACCAAATGCTCACTATCAGTAAAGGAAAATCCTTTAGGTTGTTTCATGTAAACCTCTTTCTCTAGATCTCCATTAAGAAATGTAGTTTTTACATCCATTTGATGTAACTTAAAATCAAAATGAGCTACTAATACCATAATTATTCGAAAAAAATCTTTCTTGGATACAGAAGAAAAGGTCTCCGTATAGTCGATTCCTTCCCTCTAAGTGAACCCTTTGGCAACGAGTCTTACTTTATATCTCTCAATGTTGCCTTGTGAGTCTTTCTTTATTTTAAAGACCTATTTACATCCAATATGTTTTACACTATCAGGCAACTCAACAAAATCCTAGACTCGATTAGATGCTATTGATTTTATCTCGTCCTTCATGGCATTGTACCATAAGTTTGATTCCTTAGAAATCATGGCTTGTAAAAATGTTTCAGAATCATTTTTGGCTTCAATGTTATAGTTAGATTCCTGTAGATACACAATATAATCACTAAGAATTGCTGATTTTTTTATCCTAGTTGATCTTCTTAAAGTTGTGTCAATCACCTTCTGAGGAGTATCTTGCACAACTGATTGTTGTTAAACAACAGGATCTTCTAGATTATCATCAGTAGCTTATGAAATCTCAATGACTGATTGTTGAACACTTATTTGAGCTTGAGGAGTGCTATGAATGACAACCAATCTCTCACTTGAAGTAGAAGCTAAAATATCTGAATGATCATTCTCAGAAGAAGCCAAATATTGAGATTGATCACTCCCACTGATCAAGTTATTCTTAAGAAATTTTGCATTTCTTGATTCCACAATCATAGTGTTGTGAGATGGATAATAAAATGTATAACCCTTGGACTTCTCAGTATATCCAATAAAATATCAACTAATAATCCTTGGGTCTAGTTTTCTTTCTTGTGATTATAAACTCTTACTTCAGTTGGACATCCTCAAACACGTATATGTTACAAACTTGATTTTCAACCTTTAAATAACTCAAATGGCATTTTAAAAATAACCTTGGTTGAAACTCGGTTTAATATATATGCAACAGTTTTAAAAGCTTCAGTCTACAAGGATTTAGGTAGGTTGGAGCTGCCAATCATGCTCCTTACCATGTCCAATAATATTCGGTTCCTCTTTTCAGCTACACCATTTTGGTCTGAAAATTCCGACGTGGTGTATTGTGCAATAATTTTATTTTCTTCAAGAAACTGAGCAAATGGACCAGGTGCTTATCCTTCCTCAGTGTATCTACCATAATATTCTTCACCTCTATCTGACCTCATGATCTTAATTTATTTGTTGCATTATTTCTCTACTTCTGCCTTCAATACCTTAAAGACATCTAATGCTTCGTTCTTATTATGAAGCAAGTATAAATAAATATATCGTGAATAGTCATCAATAAATAAGATAAAGTTTCTCTGATCATATGAGTCCATATCTGGACTACAGATATCTGTATGTATGATCTCCAATATTTCTAAACTCCTTTTGGCATCTTTCTTGGATTTGTTGGTTTGCTTTCCCTTTATGCAGTCCATACAAGTGCCAAAATCTGTAAAATCAAAAGTATCAAGTACTTCATCTTTTACTAATATTTTAATTTTCTCAATGGAGATGTGACCTAATCTTCGATGCCACAAAATAGAGAAATTCGAATTCACAACATATCTTTTCATACCAGTTTGGGCATGCATCACATTATAAGAGGTATTATTTTTAAAATTGATTTGAACAAGATTATCAGATAATGTACCATTCCCAATAAGCTTAGATTTATAAAATAAATCAATAGAACTTTTATTAAAATTAAAGAAATATCCTGAGAGTATAAGTCTTGACACTGAAATCAAATTTCTAAAGAAACTTGGAATATAAAAGGTCTTTTTTAAATCTAAAATAAAACCAGAATCTAAAACAAATCTGTACATCCCAATCGCTTCCACACGTGAACCTATCTTATTTCATGAATAGATGCTTTGTTCACTTTCTAATTGTTTCCTTTGATTTAAAAAATCATGTAAGATATTTGAAATATGGCTTGTAGAACCAGAATCAATTCACCATGTGTTATGACAAATAACCATATTGGATTCATAACATACAAATAAGGTTAGCATACCTTTTTTATCAAGCCAAGCCTTAAATTTGAGGCAATCCTTCTTTATATGCCCTTTCTTCTTGCAAATAAGCATTTGGATTCCTTCTTATCTTTTGTATGGATGGATGCTTTATCTTTTCCTTTGTGTTTGGCCTTAGAAGTTTTAGTCTTTCTTTGAGTAGCTAAATGTACACTTTCTTCCATTTCTAGAATCAGCCTCCCTTTTTCTTGAACACATATGGTCAAAAGTTCATTAATTGACCATTTGTCTTTATGTGTATTGTAAGATATTTTGAAGGGACTATACTAGAAGTGAATTCAAAATAAAGTATACTAAGAAAGATTCTGACATCTCAACCTCTAGGGATTTTACTTGAGCCACAATGTCCCTCATCTTTATGATGTGCTCACGCACACCTCCAACAGTAGTAAGCTTCATTGATGATAACTTTGTCATTAGGGTGCTAGCCACACTACTAGAAATTAACCTTTCAGCAACGGACAAAATTTCTTAGTGAAAATCAAAAATCCCTTGGTGAAGAGTTTCACTAAGGGATTTGTAAGAAAAATTCATCCCTTGAAATATATAATGTTGGTGAAAGTCTTCCTTAGAAATCCCTTATTACTGAGGGATCAATCAATTTTTCTTCGTAAAAAATAAAAAAATCCCTCAATGATTACCAAGAGAATTTTTCTTGCTAAAAATTATAGTCCATTTGTAGGAATTTATGGTTATCATGATTTGAACTCGCAATCAACTAATTATTAATTGATTACGAAACAAGCACCTTACCATTGCACCAATTTGATCATCATATTAAAAGCCCAAGGTATTTCTCCTAATAAAGCCAATTTGATCATCATATTAAAAGCCCAAGGTATTTCTCCTAATAAAGCAAAGCGTGACCAAAGGGTTCAAAGGCTAGCCTCTTACCACTACGCTAATATGATTGTTAGCAACAAAGGGTGTAAGCCCAAGGTTTTGATAAGATTTGAATGAGTTAGAGAGAGGAAGGAATGAAAAAAAAAATTTATTTAATTAATGGTATTAAAAATCAGTACATGATATTAATTTTATTTATGACTTTTATTTTTATGCTAGTGAGACAATGACATATGCTAGCTACAAGATTTTAAAATCACTAAGGAATTTCTAAGACAATGGCAGCTCTGGGCATTTGTTAGGCTATTGGGAACTAAGTTCGAGATTGGTTTCGAGGCCGACTGTTGACCCAATTGAGGATTTTGATGATTAACAAAACTATTTGAGTATAACATTTGAAGTTACTAATGATTTTGATTAATTTTTTCAGATTATAAGTCAACTTGATAATCAAAATCAAGAGTCAAATCAAGTTCTGGTTTGAATCTAATGTCAAGGTAAGATTGCAGACATTAGAGTCGACACATGGAATCGCAGAGTCGACTCCGGAAAATGGCACAGACTTAGAGTCGACTCCGGGACTGTGAGAGCCGACTCTATCAGAAAAAATAGAACGATGGATTTTCAGGCCATGACTTAGAGTCGACTCCCAGACTGTTAGAGTCGACTCCAGAAGAATTTGTGTCGACCCTAGAAAAGTCAGAGACGACTCCAGATCGAGCAGATTAAATAATTTTGAGTTAGAGCCGACTCCAGAAAAGTTAGAGCCGACTCTAGAATGTTAGATACGGCTCCAAAACTATCAGAACGACTCTAAACTTTATCTTTATCTATTTTAATCCCAATGGCTATTGTTATTTATGGATCTAATCCTTCTTACACTTGCTTCTAACGGATAGTTTCAAACTATTTGTGGATTAATCGGATCTATAAGAAGAGGGTTGATTGCATCCCAAAAAAAAAAAGAGAGAGGCAAAAAGAAAAGAATAGAGAAAATCTTTGAGATCTATCAGAAAAGAAAAGAGGGAAAACTTGTAAGGAAAGATCATACTCATTCCCCAAAAGAAGAGAGAGATTCCAAGCCTTTGCTGTTCTATTTAGAAGAAATCTCAAGAGAAGGAAGAAGCCCTAGTTTTTCTGATCTTCTGAGTCTCAAGAGCATCTTCAAAGGAAGATCCATTTAAAGGAAGATCCATTCAAAGGAAGAGAAGGAAGAAGCCACCAAGATCTGTGAATCAGGCTTTGGTTCCTAATCTCTTATTATTATTTCATTATTATATATTTGCTCATTGAAGGAGCTGTTTGTTTTTGTAAAATCAAATACTGTTTGCTGGGTCAATCTGGTGATTGATTCAGTTGAGGCTGTTAGCCTTGGGCAAGCATTAGCTTGTGGTTATAGGTTTTGTGCTGGTGAGCCTTGAAAACCAGCTGGGTTCGTTGTGCACCCGGGAAAACAACAAGTTCGAGTTGTGAGCTTGCAAAACAACTCTGCTGTAATCAGTTTGATTATAGTGTGGACCCAAGAGGTCCTTGGGAGTAGACGTAGGTGTAGGTACACCGAACCACTATAAAATCTTGTGTTTGCCGTGATTGTCTCTTTATCTTCAACTCTCTATTTATAGTTGTTTAGTTTTAAATTTTGTGAATCTAAGTTTTTATTTCCGCTGGGGGTTATCTTTCAAAAGAGTTTAAATTTTTAAAAACCCAATTCACCCCCCCTCTTGGGTTGCTATCTAGACCAACACCGACACTAGAGGCCGAGAGCAGGTCCGAGGCCAAGGCTAGGCTCGAGGCCAAGGTTGAAGCTGAAGTTGAATCCGAGGCCGAGGCCGAGGTCAGGCTCAAGGCTAGGTCCGAGGCCGAGACTAGGCTCAAGGCCAGGTCAGAGGCCGAGGCTAGGCTCGAGGCTGAGGTTGAAGCTAGAGTTGAATTTGAGGTCGAGGACGAGGCCAGGCTCAAGCCCAAGGCCGAATCCTGGTTCGGGGCTAAGGCCGAGGCTAGGTCTGGGGCCGAAACTAAGGCTGAAGTTGACTCCGAGGTCGGGACCAGCTGCCATATTATTACTTGACTCCGAAAACTGTACAGTTTGTTAATCCATTGCCTGTGGGGCGTGATCAGCCATATCAGATGGCCCCCCATCCCTGAGATGGGTGGGTGCACAATCGCCAGCAAAAGGGATGTAATATCACATAGTGGCTGATCTTTGTACGCTAATGATTGCTAAGAGGGCACGTGTCCTCGAATGCCATGCTTCTTTAATGTTGAGGCATCGGGTGCTGTAACGCCACCACTTTGTCTACTTTTGTCGTTGGGATTAAGGGGGATTCTTCTTGGGTACGAAATTACGAAAAGGCGGGCATCATTATTGCGGTGATGTCATTGTTGTCTTATCATTGGTTGTGCTCTTCACGTTCTGTGCATCGGGTAGTTGTCAAAACATCTTCTCTAGTGGCGGGCGAGCACGTGGCCAATCTGAATCAGACGGGATGATTTGAAACAACGAGGCTTAAAAGGGAAGTTGCCCCTGACCTTGGTCTTTTGCTTCTACTGCGTTTGGTTCTCCTTTCCAATCTAAACCTCGCTCGAGCTTCCGTCTACCTTCTCCTGGTTTTGCTTCTTCTTCCTGAGTCTTGACCTCGCCCCAGCTCTCACTTTTTCGACTCTGCTTCTTCCAGGTCAGTTTATCCTTCCTATTTTCATGGCTTCATCTCCCTCCTGCTCTATTTTCAATCACTACAAAAAAATACTGAAATAGCGACGCAAATTTAGCAACGCAATTATGCATCGCTAAATTGTGACCACTTTGCGACGCCTCCATAACAACAAAACATTGCGATGCAATTAGCGACGCATTAGCGACTAAATAAATCAGAAAATTAAAAAAATAATTTTTTTATTTAGCGACGCAAATAATGCATCACAATATTTTTAAATTAATTTTTTATAAAATAAAATATGGGAAAAAATATTGCAACGCAACTTAGTGCGTCACAATGTTTTTTAAAAAAATTAATTATGTTAAATAGCGACGCATTAGCGGCGTAATAAACCAAAAAATTAGTAAAATTATTTTAATTTAGTGACGCACCAATTGTGTCGTAAATAATTTAAATAAAATTAAATTTTATAAATATAATTACAAAATACAAAAATTGCGACACAACCCTTTGCGTCGTAATGTTTTTAAAAAAAATTAATTATGTTAAATAGCGACGCATTAGCGATGCAATAAACCAAAAAATTAGAGAAATTAATTTTAATTTAGCGACGCACTAAATGCATTGTAATTATTTTAAATAAAATTAAATTTTATAAAATATAATTATAAAATCAAAATATAGCGACGCAACCCTATGCATTGCAATGTTTTTAAAAAAATTAATTATATTAAATAGCGACGCATTAGCGACACAATAAACCAAAAAATTAGAAAAATTATTTTTAATTTAGCGACGCACTAATTGCATCATAATTATTTTAAATAAAATTAATTTTTATAAAATATAATTATAAAATAAAAAATTACGATGCAAACATGTGTGTCATAATGTTTTTTAAAAAAATTAATTATGTTAAATAGCGACGCAATAGCGACGCAATAAAATAGTAAATTAATAAAAATAATTTTTTATTTAGCGATGCAAGTATTGCGTCGTAATGTTTTTTTTAAAAAAAAATAAATTTTATAAAAATATTAAAAAGAATTATGAAATAAAAATATTGCGATGCACATCTGTGCATCGCAATATTTTTAAAAATATTGTTTAAGGAAATCTGAATATTCTTTTTAATATATATATTTGTGTGTATGTGTGTTAAACTCTAATCATATGAGAACTGGAGCGAGATAAGATACAAGAAGAACGAAAGTTAAATGACTAGCATCTAAAGAAAGACTTCGACCCAAACAGATAAACAGGGGCCAAAAAGAACAAAGAAATGATCCAAAACGGGGGGTAAAAAAAGCCCTAAAAATGTAGACAACAAACCTTTAGAAACTGATGCAGATAGATCGCAACCATCAGATCATCGCAATCGTCGGATCATCGCTGACCAGGATCGATCATCGCTTCGATCGATCACAACCGTCGGATCATCGCTGACCAGGATCGATCATGGCTTCGATCGATCGCAACCGTTGGATCGTCGCCGATCAGATCGATCGCGATGGTCCGAGATCGGTCATCATCGACCGTGATCGATCATGGCTTCGATCGATCGCAATCATCGAATTGTTGCCGATCGAATCGATCGCGAAGGCCCGAGATCAGTCATCGCCGACCAGGATCGATCATGGCTTCGATCGATCGCAACCATCGGATCATCATCGATCGGATCGATCGCAACGGTCCAAGATCAGTCGTCACCGACCGGGATCGATCATGGCTTCGATCGATCGCAACCGTCGGATCGTCGCCGATCGGGATCGATCATGGCTTCGATCGATCGAAACTGTCGGATCATCACCGATCGGATCGATCGCGATGGTCCGAGATCGATCATCGCCGATCGGGATCGATCATGGCTTCGATCGATTGCAACCATCGGATCGTCGCCAATCGGATCGATCGCAACGATATGAGATCGGTCGTCGCCGATCGGGATCGATCATGGCTTCGATCGATTGCAACCATCGGATCGTCGCCGATCGGATCGATCGCGATAGTCCGAGATCGGTCATCACCGACCGGGATCGATCATGGCTTCGATCGATCGAAACCGTCGGATCATCGCTGATCGGATTGATCGCGACGGTCCGAGATCGATCGTTGCCGACCGGGATCGATCATGGCTTTGATCGATCGCAACCGTCGGATCGTCGCCGATCGGATCGATCACGATGGTCCGAGATCGGACGTCGCCAACCGGGATCGATCATGGCTTTGATCGATCGTAACCGTCAGATCATCGTCGATCGGATCGATCACGATGGTCCGAGATCTATCGTCGCTGACCGTGATCGATCATGGCTTCGATTGATGGCAACCGTCGGATCGTCGCCGATCGGATCGATCGCAATGGTCCGAGATCCATCATCGGCGACCGGGATCGATCATGGCTTCGATCGATCGCAACCGTCGGATTATCGCCGATCGGATCGATCGCAATGGTCCGAAATCGGTCGTCGCTGATCGGGATCGATCACGGCTTCGATCGATCACAACCGTCGGATCGTCGCCGATCGGGATCAATCATGGCTTCGATCGATCGAAACCATTGGATCGTCGCCGATCGGATCGATCGCGATGGTCCGAGATCGATCGTCGCCAACCGGGATCGATCATGTCTTCGATCGATCGCAACCATCGAATCATCACCAATCGGATCGATCACAACGGTATGAGATCAGTCGTCGCCGACCGGGATCGATCATGGCTTCGATTGATTGCAACCGTCGGATCGTCACCGATCGGATCAATCACGACGGTCTGAGATCGATCGTCGTCAATCGGGATCGATCATGGCTTCGATCGATCGCAACCGTCGGATCATCACCAATCGGATCGATCGCGACGGTCCAAGATCCGTCATCGGTGACCGGGATCGATCATGGCTTCGATCGATCGCAACCGTCAGATCGTCGCCGATCGGATCGATCGCGACAGTCCGAGATTGGTCATCGCCGACCGAGATCGATCATGGCTTTGATCGATCGCAACCGTCGGATCGTCGCCGATCGGATCGATTGCGATGGTCCGCGATCCGTCGTCGGCGACCGGGATCGATCATGGATTCGATCTATCGCAACCGTCGGATCGTCGCCGATCGGATCGATCGCAACGGTCCAAGATCAGTCGTCGCCGACCGGGATCGATCATGGCTTCGATCGATCGCAATCGTCAGATCATCACCGATCGGATCGATCGCAACGGTCCTAGATCAGTCGTCCCGACCAGGATCGATCATGGCTTCGATCGATCGCAACCGTCAGATTGTCGCCGGCCGGGATCGATCATGGCTTCGATCGATCGAAACCGTCGGATCATCGCCGATGGATCGATCGCGACGGTTCGAGATCAATTGTCGTTGACCGAGATTGATCATGGCTTCGATCGATCGCAACCATCGGATCGTCACCAATCGGATTGATCGCAACAGTCTGAGATCGGTCGTCGCCGACCGGGATCGATCATGGCTTCGATCGATCGCAACCGTCGGATTGTCGCCGATCGGATCGATCGGGACGGTCCGAGATCAGTCGTCACTGACCAGGATCGATCATGGCTTTGATCGATCGCAACCGTCAGATCGTCGCCGATCGGATCGATCGCGACGGTCCGAGATCCGTCGTCACCGATCGAGATCGATCATGGCTTCGATCGATCGCAATCGTCGGATCGGATCGATCATTACGGTCTGAGATCGATCATCACCGACCGGGATTGATCATCGCCGACTGGGATCGATCATGGCTTCGATCGATGGCAACCGTCGGATCGTCGCCGATCGGATCGATCGCGACGGTCCGAGATCCGTCATCGCAATGATTTTTAGAAAAAAAAATTGTTGTAATAAAATTTAAAATAAATTATTTACGACACAATATTTGTATCGCAATTATATTCAGAAAATATAATTTTTATCAGTTATTATAATTTAAAAATATTGCGACGCATTAGCGATGCATTTTCTCAGAAAATAAAATAATTTTCCTATAGAAAACTAGTTTTAATATTGCAACGCAAATATTGCATCGCAATCTTAAATTAAAAAAAAAAGTAATAAAAAATTTAAAAATAAAACATTGCGACGCAATATATGCATTGCAATTATTTTCAGAAAATATAATTTTTATCAAATATAATTATTTAAAAAATATTGTGACGCATTAGCGACATAATTTCCTAGAAAAAAATAGTTTTCCTAGAGAAAATAATTTTTAATATTGCGACGCATATATTGCATCGCAATATTTTTTAGAAAAATAAATGTAATAAAAAATTAAAAAAAACATTGCGACGTAATATATGCGTCGCAATTATTTTTAAAAAAATATAATTTTTATCAGTTATAATTATTAAAAAAATATTGCGATGCATTAGCGATGCAATTTCGTAGAAAATAAAAATAGTTTTTCAGAAAAAATAATTTTTAATATTGCGATGCATTATATGCGTTGCAATATTTTTTAGAAAAATAAAAGAAATAAAAAATTAAAAAAAATATTGCGACGCAATATATGTATCGCAATTATTTTTAGAAAATATAATGTTTATTAGTTATAATTATTAGAAAAATATTGTGACGCATTAGCAATGCAATTTTTAGAAAATAAAAATAATTTTTCCGCCGGACAATGGCACCAAATTAGTGGCTCATTAGCGACGCAATTAGTTGCGTCGCTAAGTTTTGCATAAAATAATAAAAAGGCCAAATTAGCGATGGATTAGCGATGCGCTGTTGCGTCGCTAATCCATAATAAATTTTAAAAAAAAATAGCGAGTGATTAGCGACGCAAATTTGCATCGCTAATCACTACTATATAAGCTCTGTCAAGCCGGCCCCCTCGCTTCTCTTCTTCTTCCTCTTCTTACCCTAACCGCCGCAGTCTGCTACTCCGGCTCCCCCTGTCCTCTCCCCCGGCGGCAGCTCCCCCCACTTCGGTGGCATCCCCTCTCGACCAAGGTTAGGCCCCCCGTCCTCCTCATTTTTTTTTTAAAAAAACTTGGTTCCGGCCACGGCTACGGCCGTGGCCGTCTTCTCCGGCCACGGCCGTAGCCGTGGCCTGGCCACGGTGGCCAGGCCACCAAAAAAAAATTTTAACAGCTAGAGGGGGTTTCCCCACCCCCCTTCGTCTTCTCAGGCCACAGCCGTTGCCATGGCCGTCTTCTTCGGCCAAGGCCACTGCCGTGGCCGGCCGTGGCCTGGCCACGGTGGCCAGGCCACCAAAAAAAATTTAACAGCAAGGGAGGGTTTTCCCCACCCCCCCTTCGTCTTCTCTGGCCACGGCCGTAGCCATGGCCTGCCGTGGCCTGGCCACGGTGGCTAGGCCACAAAAAAAAATTATAACAGGGGCTTCCCCCCCCCCCCCTTGGTCTTCTCCGGCCACGGCCGCTGCCGTGGCCAGGCCACAAAAAATTATAACAGGGGGTTCCCCCCCCCTTGGTCTTCTCCGGCCATGGCCACGGCCGTGGCCTGCCGTGCCCGGCCGTGGCCTGGCCACGGTGGCCAGGCACCAAAAAAAAAATTATAACAGGGGTTCCCCCCCTTGGTCTTCTCCGGCCACGGCCACTGCCATGGCCGGTCGTGGCCTGGCCACGGTGGCCAGGCCACCAAAAAAAAGTCTAACAGGGGGACCCCCGCTTTTTTAAAATTTAATAAATTTATAAAAAATTATTAATTTTTTATAAATTTAATAAAAAAGTATATATATATATATATATATATATATGGAGAATGATCACTCTAATAAATTAATGAATTTATGTCATTAGTCGTAGCTCTTTGGATAGACTGATTTAGCTCATCAATCATGACTCTTTAAATCAACTGATTTAGCTCATAAATCGTAGCTATTTAGGTCAATTAATTTAGCTTATCAGTTTTAACTTTTCAAGTAAGCTGATTCTAGACCATCAACCTTAATTAGCTCTTTAGATCATCAATCAAAACTCTGTAGATAGGTCGAGCTGAATTAGCTTAGCTATTTAGGTCAACTAATTTAGCTCATTAACCATAACTCTTTAGATTAGCTAATTTCAAAATAGCAGTTGTAGCTTTTCATTTCTTTATAGTTGTTTATGCAATAATATTTGTGCATTTGTAGTTATTTATAATTGTTATGTCTTGATTATTTACATTCTGCTTCAAATTGAATGATGCATTAAATTATGTAATGCTAGAATGAAAGTCTTGTTGTAGTTTTATTTAATTTTCAGCAACAAATTAGTAGTTTCAATGATTTATATTTTAGTCTTCACAAACATTTATATTCGACATAATAATCTTAAGAAGTTAGTGAATATATATATAGAACATTATTCTTATATATGTATAATTGACAAGAATTTATGAATAACAAGCATATGTTCAATTGTCTTCGGATTTCCATATTATTAATCATAGCACTATAACCTTTAGACCCGTTTAAGAATTTGTAAGACTTAGTC